>CM014736.1:47061638-47293498 GCA_004329165.1 Spatholobus suberectus
ACTTTTACAATAATAACCTTAAAATTTATACCAAGGGTGAATTCTAATTAGTTGACAGTGTTAAACATTTTACAATGACAGTATATGACCATTAAACTCATTTTATAAATGTTTGATTACTGTTTTCAAATATATTTTTTTGCTTTTTAAATAGAAAACTGAAAAAATCTATAACTATTATAATGACGATACCCATTCTTTGTCTTCACACTTTTTAAAACTATTTTACCTCTTAACCAACATTAAAAACTATACCACTATTATATTATAAGTGCATATAAAAAATCACCCCCACTAATCGTAGATAAAGTCCAATTTTAAAATAACTATATTTCTCATTTCCTATTTAACCTTATTACAAAAACTGCATGCAGAGAGGCATAGAGTGCCTCTTTTTGCCTAATTACTTGATAAAAATTGTTTTTTTTTTATTTTAAAAATAGCTTCTAAAAACCTGTTTCTAAAAATTAAATTGAGAACTTAAGCATATTTTAAAAGTTGTACCTTTGTTTTTAGAGTTTAATGGTTATGTATTGTCAACATAAAATTTTTTACGCTCTGTCAACTAATCAAAAATCACCATTGATATGACTTTTATAGTAATTATTATAAAAGTCAACAAACTTACAATATATGGTATGTTGTGATTAGATGATAGTATATAACTGCTTTACACTATCAATGTATAACTTATTATCTCTTGTTTTATAGTAGGAAATGTGTAAATAAGTCATAACAACTCTTCCTCTTATCATTTTAAAACTGTTTTTAAAATCACCTTAACGGATGATTTTTTTCCCTATTTACAAAATAATTTTAAAGAACAAAAAATTAAAAAAGAATCAAACACTGCTTATATTTTCTTGTTCTTACCACTTCCGTCACAAAAATGAAATAAAAAATAACATAAAAATAAAGTGATAGTTTATACTTAACAATAAATTGATATCTTCGAGAATCAATTTACATAAATAAAAAAATTTGAGGAACAAAAACAATATTGATGACATATTCTAGGAATTAAATTATACATTTTCTTTATATTTTATAATTAACAATAATAATATGTAACTAGCATTTTAATTTCTAAATAAATTATTGAAACATGCTTTTATGATATATGTTGAGGCTTGATGTTTAAAAAACTAATTTGATTTGTAGATATTTTATAGTGAGAACAATAACTAATAATAGTGTATTTTTAATTTTACACTAACTAAATTCAATATTCAAATAACTATTTTTGTAGTTGTTAAGTTTTCGGAAAGTTGATTATAAATGTTTCTTTTGAATATAATATTCTTAACATATTTTATAGTTGTTTGATTACTGTTTTCAAATATTTTTTTTTGCTTTTTAAATAAAAAACTGAAAAATCTATAACTATTATAATAACGATACCCACTTTCCATCTCCACATTTTTTAAACTATTTTATCTCTTAACTAACATTATAAACTATACCACTATTATATGATAAGTGCATATAAAAAAATCACCCCCACTAATCATAGATAAAGTCCAATTTTAAAATAACTGTTTTTCTCATTGCCTATTTAACCTTCTTACAAAAACTGCATACAAAGAGGCACAGAGTGCCTCTTTTCGCCTAGTTACTTGATAAAATTTGTTTTTGTTTTTATTTTAAAAATAGTTTCTAAAAACCTGTTTCTAAAAATAAAATTGAGAACTTAAATATGTTTTAAAAGTTGTACCTTTGTTTTATAGTAGCAAATGTGTAAATAAGTCATAACAACTCTTCCTCTTATCATTTTAAAACTGTTTTTAAAATCACCTTAACGGATGACTTTTTCCCCTATTTACAAAATAATTTTAAAGAACAAAAAATTAAAAAAGAATCAAACACTGCTTATATTTTCTTGTTCTTACTATTTCTGTCACAAAAATGAAATAAAAAATAACATAAAAATAAAGTGATAGTTTTATACTTAACAATAAAAATATGTTTATGGAAAATATAAAAAGAAAACCAACCAAACACCTATATTTATTTAGCATGTAATTTGGCCGTTGAAAGCTAAGTTAACAGTTAATCTATTTCAATTTTTTTCTATACATTACATTGTGTGTGTGTGTGTGTGTGTATATATATATATATATATATATATATATATATATATATATATATGCAAGAACACTTAATCAATGCAAGAAATAAAAATTATAAATCTAGACCATATAACTATATATGAATAGCCAAGATTATAAGTTAGTTGATGGTCACATAATTACTTAAAAAAGTCATGTATATTTTTTTCTTTTAATTTTAACCATTCAAATATGATTTAGTGATTTATATTTACAGTTCTCATTTCTCACATTAAACAAATATAGGCTATTAGACCATATTTGAATAGTCAAGATTAAAAAATATATATATACATGACTTTTTTAAGTGGTTATACTTCTATGATCACTAACTTTTAATTTTAATTATTTATATATGGTTGCATAACTCAAATTTATAGTTCTCACATTTGTAACGAAAAAAAAAAAAAGTTCTCCCATTCAATATCAATGTCTACCTGTGAATGGATTTGTTTGTTTTTATATTTACGACTTTCCATACTTTGTCCACAAATAAAATGTATCTTAAACAAGGAATAATTAAGACTTCATTTTATTTTTTTTCTTTCATGGTGTTTGTTGCAGGCTGTAGGAGCTGCTCTTTAAAGCTTGTAATCAAGACGACTTCATTTGAATGGACATTATAATTTCCATTATAAAGACAAATGTAATTTCTTTATTATTATTGGATTTGTTGTGATGATGGAACCTACTGTTACTTGCGAATTATTTTGCCTGTACTCTAAACTTCTGTCTGCCTTCTCGGTCGGTTTTGGAAGGCAAATGTGATTTTTTCTTGTTTACTGAAGGTTTGTGGAATTGCTCTTTAAAGTTTGTAATGAAAACTTCATTAAAAGAACATTTTCGTGTTCCTTCCTACTATAGACAATTGCAGTGTCTTTGTTATTTACTGGATTAATTTGTTGTGTGACTGGAATTAACTGTTGCTTACCAATTATTTTGACTGTCCCCCTCTTGTTTTTTTTTTTTTTTTTATCATGATAAAATTAGAAAATTAGAAAAATGAACTGAGCATGAGATTTTCCAAGCCCTGTAGAGAATCTATAATGTAAGAAAATCTATAAAAACAAAGTTAATATAGACTATAGTAAACAAAATGTGATTGTAAGAAAATCTATAAAAATTATAATCAGCTTTAGAATAAGTTTCTTTTTTCAGTAGAATTTTTTTCACATCAAAGCAGCTAAAAGGAAAGAATTTATAGAAAGCCTCTTTTAATAATTAGATAAAAAGCCAGCATGCGCAAACAAATAATGTTAAAATCACAAAACATACTTTTAAATATACCATATCAGTTAAGAGAACAGAAGAATCAGGCTCAAAGTAAGAGCACAGGAATGGAATTTATGATCAGAGAAACTCACGCCATGGAGGAGGACTCGTAATGCAGTAAGAAACATTGGATAGCTGATCCTTTGGTGGGTGTGGTTGTGACTCATCTACCTTAGGCACCGGAGCTCCCCCACCTCCTGCCATAATTGTCTTTCACACACTCTCAACAACAAATTGCCACTCTATGAAGGGGGCACCAATTCATTTCAAACACCAACTTCATCCAGGAAATTCTAAGAACTACGTCCAGGACCTGTGAATTTGCAAAGCAAAAGAGATTGAATTAATATCCAAGAACAATATATAGAACACACCCCTTTGCCTTTGGTCAATTTTTTGTTACCATGGATATGAAGTAGACATAAGACACTTTTGCGTGGAACTATGAGTTCATCTCTCAAATAGAGGTTATTTGAATGCCTTCGAAGAAGCCCCCAGTCCTTGACAATGTCCCAATATGTGCCTTAGTTTTCCTAGACCTTTCTTCTTCTCTTTTATGCCTTTACTATCCAAATCCTTCTATATTGGTTAGATATATAAATCTGCAGAGTGGCAATAAGTTCATATTAGTAACAAAACTTGATGCAACTTTAAAAGGCAGAGAGATGTGAACACTGACTTCCAAATAAAATAACCATCATCATGCAGATGCTTTTTTTTGCTTCAAAGACAAAAAGGGAATAACACCTTAAAACTAATGCATGAAGCAATAAAATAATGTAAGAATATTGGACTGAATGTCAAGCAACCTCCTAGATCACTTTGCAATACTTCAAATTATGTATTAGTAGTTATGTAGGGACCTATAGACGTTTGACAGATTTTCCAAAATGTGGAATATCATTATACATATACAATGCCTAATTGACCAGAATTTCAGAACCGTAAAAAGACGGATGAAATTTCTTAATATTGCCATATGTCTGTACCTTTCAATTCAGTCACTAAATTTGCTACAAATTTATTTACCATAATTCCATCCTTACATGGTTAATCGTTTTTGGCATCTAATGGGGATGCCACAACAAAACCAAATATAACAGCAAGAACAAGATACAAAAATCAATCAAACATTTCACATGTCTCTGTGAAGGCACTTACATTGAAAATAGAATCAATAACCTACTTCTCCTTCTCCACGGGACTACCACCTTTTGGGCTAAATTTCGAATCATGTGAACAATATTAAAATAAGCACAAATATCAAATAAAACAATCGAGACAGACAAAGGAAATTGAAAAAAAAAAAGGTTAAATATGTTTTTGATCCTCCAAAAATTGATTCGTTTTGGTTTTAGTCCTCAATTTTTTTTCTTGAATAAAGTTCCTCAAATATTAAAAATATCTTAATTAGATTCCTGTACTAAACTCTATTTAACTTTTCAGTTAAATAATGGACCACATCAATATCACAGTCACCACTAATTTGCTGATGTGGTCGTTTATGTCAATTGTTATGTCTAAATCAGATTAATAACATACTTTTTGAATAAAATTATTACATGTTTAATCCTAAATCACATATTAACCCTAAAGCAAAAGTAATTACACGAGTTTTTATAAAAAATTATCACTAGATACTTTAGGTAATAAAATACTTTACTTAAAAGCTGATATGACCATCATTTAACAGAAAAATTAAGCAGAGTTTAGCACAAAGATCTAATTAGGGTATTTTCAATATTTGAGGAACTTATTCAAAGAATTCTTTTTCTAAAGATTAAAATTAAAACAGGTCAATTTTTAGAAGATTAAAAATATATTTAACCCAAAAATAAAAAGGTCATCAGATTTAAAAATCAGTCAATGATAACAAAAAAGTATAGATAAAAAGAAAAACAGGGTAGGTTTTAGCATGGAGACGTGAATTTGTCTCCATGATGGGGAAAAAGTGTTACAACCGTTGAGATGTTCTTTTTAAAATCTTATGGTCCATAAAGAGTACTTGCAACTTGTAGGAGCCATTAATAAGTTAAGTTTTTATATTTATTCCATATGGTCTGATTTTGACACAATTTATAAATTTAGCATATCCCTGTTAAAACATATCCCCATCAAAAGCAGCTAAAACTCCCATCCCGCAGGGGGGGTTCGACCATTGCTCTATGAGAGAGGGGTCCCGAGCACCCCAACCAGCTAGCGTGTGCGCCACCATGTTTGACTCACGCGGGGCAACCTGGAGGTCCATCTGCCAGTCCCTGCACATGAGATTTCTAATCTCTTTGATCACATCTATATGAACGTGTAGCCTGCTACTCTTGTCATGCTTGTCTTTCACTGAAGTGGCAGTAGCAAGACAATCAGTGTCGCAAGTTAACACACGATATCCCCGCTCCCAAGCACTTTGAAGCCCTTCTCTTATGGCTAACAGTTCAGCTAAGAGGGGATCACCTCTTAAACCATTTATATTAATATGATTTTTAATAAATAGTCAACACTTACATTAATAAAAAGTAAAAACAATTTATCTCATTATATGTATGCACCATGGTTCTAAATTGCAGTTCGCAACCGCAATTGTGGCCACAATGTAAAGGTTTTTGGACTCACCACAACTGCATCGCGACCGCAATTGCTACTACATCGACCGCATTTTTTCGCAATTTCCCACAATATCAAGGATTTCAATAAAACCGCAACTACGACCACAACCGCAATTTAAAACCATGGTATGCGCATATGCTAATATCCCCCCAAACCCTCACTTTTCCCTTAAAACTTTACTGTTTGGCAATTCAGTTTTGGACATTAAAGGAGAACCTTTCAGGGGATAATGCAAGTTAGTAGAAGGTGGGAAACGTGCTAGTAGAATTTAGGGATGAGAAGCCTTACAAGCACCTTACCAACACAATAGATCTGCAAGTCTTCTTTTCAAATCCAAAACCCTAACACTCATTTAAAAGAGCAACTCGCGGGATACAGTCTGTGGGAAAACTTGTGGGGTATTGTATTTATATACAGGGTAAGAATAATATTTTAAATTTGTTTGGGGTCAAAATATAAATAGATAAAACTAGTTATCACATGCCGTATTGGGTAATTTATTGTCTCCATCGATGAAGAAATTGAATAGGTCTTCATGCTAAAACTCACCAGAAAAACAGGTACCTGATTTGATAAAATCAGATTAAAATGTGCGACAAATTACGCATTAAATACCTTCAATCAACAAAAATGAATCACAAAGAGTTTATAATATTAAAAAAAATGAAATAAAAAACCGAGAATTAAAAACAAGAGGAATGTGAATAAATCCAACGCAGCATCATGAAGAAGAATAAGAAGAAAAGAAAATGCGAGGGGAAGGGAAAACCCTAGAAATCGAAACAAACGAACGAGATAAGCGAAAGAGAAAGAGCGAAGCAGAATTAGAGATACATATAAAATTGATACCAATGCACACTTTTATTTTAGGTGGGCTTACTCGAGTGTTCTCATAAATACATTTTGTTTTATTTTCTATAATTTTAAAAAAAAATGCATGGTTTAAACAATAGAAAGTCATAAGCAATCCAGTATCTAAAATGGGCAATGTGGGGACTGATATTAAGTGGCAAAAACTTTCTATTGGAACTTACAAGCTCAATTGTGATGCTGGCTTAGCAGTGAACTTTAAAGATGCTTAAGGTGATAACTTGAGGGATCAACTAGGCTCTTTTAAAATTGAGCCTTGTTCTTCGGTGCAAGCGGAGCCGTGGAGCATATACCAAAGGATAAAAATAACTATTGAGCGGGGGTTTCAACAATCTTAGAGTTGAATCAGATTCTTACTCATCCAATTATTAAAGAATAAATCATCAATTTCATCAAGTATTATTATCTCTTCTAAATAGTCTCTAAAATAATGATATTATTTAAATAATCTCCTAAATATTGAATATCCATCAATTTAAAGGTTAAACACATAATTTAGTCTCTATATGTATTGTAGATTCTCAATTTAGTCCCTATACATAAAATTTTATTAAATCGGTCCCAGTATGTGCAAACATTACCGGTTTGGCTTTTCCCGTCATGATGACGTCTCTAATGATGCTACATTGACCATTAATCTCCTTGCACATTCTTAATTTGGCTCTCATATGTCTAACACATTCTTAATTTGATATTTATACATGTAACGCATTCTTAATTCTTAGAAGACCAAATTAAGAATGCGTTACATATAAAGACCAAATTAAGAATGAGTAAGAGGCTTAACGTCATGACAACAGAGACCAAACTCATAACATTTGCATTATAAAGACCAATTTTATAAGTATAGGAATCAAATTGAAAATCTACAAGGAATAAATTATGTTTTTAACCTTTAATTGTTATTCATTTTAATTAGCCCCCACAATCAATCTCGCAGCAATATAATGAGTAAGGTTGTGTGAGGCAAACAGAGTTGTTGATCTTCTCACAAAACAAGGTCTTCAATCCAGTCAAGAGATCGTGGCTTTTGATCAAGCACCTGGTTTTATTTAAGACATGCTAACAGAGGATATTGCCTTTGATCGATTTGTGCACTAGCTAGAGCTATCAAATTTTACGGTCGGCCCGGCTAGCCCAGACCATTGCTCTCTACCGGTCCAAGCCTTTTTTTTGGCCCAACCCAGCTCTATGCCAGCCACCAGGGCAATTTGCCCTGAATTTTTTTTGGACCTATTAACGTTGTTATCTATTTTAATTATTATTTTATGTCAAAAATTAAATTATTTAAATCATATTAAATATTTAAAATTAAATTATATATATTTATTCATCTATAATTGACTTAATTACTCAATAGTCTCATTAAAAATATATCTTTAAGCAATTTTATTTACAAAATGAAGTACCCATGTTAGCTTTTCTTTTTTACAAACGTGCGTGACCCTTTCTTTTTAATTTTTTTAAGTATATATATATATATATATATATATATATATATATATATATGAAACCATAGGCCAAAGCAGCAGCTGGAGAAAACAGAAAGCAGCAGTAGGAGAAAACAGTTATATATATATATACACACATACACACACACACTGGGCTAGCCGGGTCCAGGCCCAGTTGGCCTGCCGGGCCAAAACAACCCTATTTCTTTTGGGTTATCTTTTTTTGAGCCTAACCCAATCTTTTTGCGAGCTAAGCGGGCCGCCCATCGGGCCGAACCCATTTTGACAACTCTAGCACTAGCAATAGTTAGATTGGGCTTTTAGCTCCTTTATTTCACACACACACACAAAAATTATAGGAAGTATAGAATTTAAACCATGTTTTCAAATTTTCAATTATTTGACAAATGAACATTTGAAAGAAAAAAAGATGACTACTAAAAAAGTATAAATTAAAATATAAAAATATTTAAAATTGAAAGGGACAGTCTAGGTGATTAGATATAAAAGCATAATTTGAATTTATAATTTAAGAATAAAGCAATCCCTTCAAAAATAATGTACTGTAATTTAATTTAAAAAAATGGGGGATAACCTTTAAGATTCGGCTAGAGGGTAAAATAACAAATCTCAATTGTTGATGAAAAAATCAATTGTCAATATTACGTGTACATACATAATAAATTAGAGAAGTGTTGGAATATTAATCATTGATTTTTTTTATCAATTGATATTACTTACTTTATTCATGTTAGAAAAACCAAATCCGATTGCATAGAATCATGTTAGCAAGCCGGTGTATTTACATGGATATTTTATAATTTAAGTAATTTTAAAAATATAAAAATGAAAATTAAAATTATAAGGTAAACGTAAATAATTAATTCAAATACATAAACTTAGATTTAAAGAAAATAGAGTAAATTGAAGGGGGGGGGGGGGGGGGGGGGGGGCATATTATGTGCATTGTGCATATTTATAATTTTACTTAAGAAAACAATTGGTGGATATCCAACTCTAAATAACACCTAGAGAGAAAAAAAGAAAGAAGAGAGATAAATGTAAGTATGACAGTTAATATAATGTGATAAGAAAAAAAAAAGATGTTAATGAGGTGTTTAGAATTATTAGGTATCCAAATATCACTACCCTTTTACTTAACTTACGTGTTGGAGGAGATCAAACATATACAAAATCACATGCATTTAAGTTTACTTCGCGAACCCATTACGAAATCACGTGTTTATATGTTATTAGTTGAAAAATTAAATTAAAAAATAAAAAATTAGGTATTTGACGGAAATCAAAAGCGTTAGTGTTATATACAACTTTCATGTCCATACAAATTCATAATAATAAGCATTTTCCTTCGTCGAATCTCCTTTTGTCAATTGTTGGTGACGATGTCGGAGCCACCTTGGCCTAACGTGGCAGTGGTGTAGAAGATTATTAATAGAACTAGTTAGTTGATTTGTGCACTTGCACAGGTCGTGTTCATTTTTAAATATGTATTAAAATGATTTGTAATATAATATGTTGAATTTTTTGCTTAATATTAAGTAAAACATGTTGATTATTATATTAGCAAAAAAAATTATTATATTATATTATCTTCATTTTCTTTATTTTATGATTTAGTTTACTAAAAAATAAGTGTATTTTTTAAATTTAGTTCATTTAAAATTAAGTGAATGTACTTTATGTTGGAACCATAATTAATTCCTATGGTGAAAACCATCACCTACAACCCAGAATCAATCATGTTAATCATTAGGAAAATATGCGAAAGCGTACCTGAATTCATGATGACCAGTTACTCTTTAGAACCGTGCGGCATGGTCTTCCAAGTCTACACGCATATTCTTGAGAGAACCCTTTAATTTTTCCTCTGCCTCCTTCTAATGATGGGATGTCAGAAAAGAGAGAACGATACATGTGACTTAGGGACCATGACCTATTTATAGACAACCCCAGGGTTATCTTTTGGTGTTTCTATTTTAGCCCATCACAAAAATAGAATTATCTTTTAGTCTCTACACATTAAAGTCCCATATCCTGTTAAGCACATTAAAGCCCAAATTACCCAACCCTTATCAGATTACTTTTAATTGGGTTTAACCTTAAGCAGCTGTCCATAATACATAATTATTCACATATAAGACCAATGTTGGATTAATGATCCAACAATATCCCACTTGGACTATATGTGTAACCTCATAATTATGCGTTGCAAAAAATCAACCATATGAGCTCAATGTTATTGCCATTACCGAAGGTATCTATAACTAATGCGGTCCATCAATCATACCAACATAGGATCAAAGCAGTCTTTGTTGCATTTATCGTAACTTAACCCATCAATGGTCACGTATGCTGATACAAATGAATGACATGGATCATGATATGGATGTGTAGCATGGAATTTTCATGCAATGTGATCTTAACATGTCTAATTCCAATTGGTTCTCCTTAAACCTTAATGAGATCAAACCACAACAAAAATCAAAGTGTCAATATACCAAAACTTTATTTCTATAGAAAATATTCTTAAACCACACATAAACCAAAATTATGTCTATATCACGAAAGCATTTAAAAATACAAACTCCCACTAAAATTGAATATCATTGAATGACATAACAACCATACAATCCATGTGCTCATGAAACATTTTGGGTGGTAATCCTTTAGTAAGCAGATCTGCAACCATGGAGTCTGTTCTGATATGCTCTATAGAGAACTGTCCACTCTGAACTCTTTCTTTAACAACAATGAACTTGATGTCTATGTGTTTTGACTTTGTCAAGCTCCTGTTGTTATTGGAAAATAGAACTGCTGATTTATTGTCACAAAATAACTTGAGTGGTCTTTCAATACCATCAACTATGCACAGCCTTGTGACAAAATTCAGCAACCAAATTCCATGATTAGACGTCTCATAATATGCTATGAACTTTGCTGCACAATGGAAGAGGCTATAAGAGACTGTTTAGCACTCTTCTAGGAAATAGCACCTCCAGCTAGTAAGTATATATAGCCCGACATAGATTTCATACTATCTTGGCATCCAGCTAAATCGGAGTCAGTATACCCAATGATCTCAAGCTGATCCGACCTCTGATACGTGAGAATATAATCTTTCGTTCTCTGTAAGTATCGCATGATCGGTTTAGCTGCTTTCCAATGGTCTAATTTGTAACATCTCGGGCACTAACGAGGGCAGGGAGTGATCGCTGGTGCAAAAGAGATAAGGCACGGACAAGGAGCGACTCTTGGCAGGTTTCCAATGGCAGGAAAACATGAATGAATCAAATATACACCAGAATGAGAGGGATCCACAGGCTATTTAGGTATGAGACTGTACAGTTGAAGATAGCTTAAAAGAATTAATAAGTGTTACCTATACTAACAAGATGCATCTACTTTTCGGTAACCTATCACTTAAGAACTCCATAGTTAAGCATGCTTGACTTAGAACAATTCTGGGATGGGTGACCTCTTGGGAAGTTTCTTAGGAAGTGTGTGAGTGAGGACAAAGCACGCTGAAAAGTCTTGTGTTGGTTTATGGGGACAATCACTGATCCTAAAAGCAGCCACCGTTACATAATCCTAGATTACTCAAGTATTTGCCCAACATCCCTGTAATATACACGATATCTAGTCGTGTACAAACCTGAGCATACATCAGACGCCCCACTATTGATGCATAAGGAATCTTTCGCATCTTCTTTTCTTCAAAGCCATTCTTAGGGCATTAATTGAGACTAAACTTGTCTCCCTTAGCCACAGAGGTATCACTTAGTTTAGAATCTTGCATGCCATATCTCTTGAGAACCTTTTTAATATAACTTTTTTATGACAATCTAAGAATACCCCGAGAACGATCTCGGTGTATCTGTATGCCCGCATTACTGAGATCTTTCATCTCAAAGTTCGTAGCTGGAAATTTCTTGGTTTCATGCAATAAGTCTATATCATTGCTGGCAAGCAAATTGTCATCAACATATAAAACCAGAAAAATATACTTGCTACTACAAAACCTATGGTATATACAGTCATCGACCAAATTCACCTCAAAACCAAATGAGATGATCACTTGGTGAAACTTGAAATACCATTGTCGATATGCTTGCTTGAGCCCATAGATGGATTTTTTAAGTTTGCAAACCATATTCTTGGAGTCTTTCGAAACAAAGTTTTCTAGTTGCACCATATAGATTGTCTCATTAATGTTACCATTGAGAAACACTGTCTTTAAGTCCATCTGATGTAACTCAAGATCAAAATGTGCCACCAATGTCATTATTGTCCTGAAAGAGTCCTTCGAAAAAACTAGAGAGAAAGTATCTTTATAGTCAATGCCTTCTTTCTGTGTAAATCCCTTTGCAACAAGACGAGCCTTGTACCTTTCCACATCACCTTTCGAATCCATCTTGGTCTTAAATATCCGTTTGCAACCAATGGGTTTCGCACCTTCTGGCAATGGGACAAGATCCCAAACGTCATTGTCTCTCATGGACTTAATCACCTCATTCATGGCATCTATTCACTTTGAGAGTTAGAACTTTCCATGGCTTGATAGAAGTTGATCGGATCATCTTCCATCACTCCTATGTCAACCTCATGTTCTTAGAGAAATACAATGTAGTCATTTGATATTGTACTTCCATTTTCTCTTGTGGATCTCCTTAATGGCATAGGTTCTTGAGGTGGAAGAGTTTGTTCTTCTGGAATAATTTCTTGTATGGGAGGTTTGACATTGTCTTGATCTATTATGTCTTGAATAGAGTCAGGAAGAGGATCCTGAACAATGCCAGTAACACCTGTGGGAATATCAACATATTCCTCTTCAAAGGCAAAGTCCTTTACTTTATCTCCCCTTGCAAACTTGACATCCTCAAAGAACAGGGCATTTCCTGATTGGAAAATCGACTTACTTGTGGGATCATAAAACTTGTACCCCTTAGATTTTTTAGAGTATCCAATAAAATAGCAACTCACGGTCCTTGAATCCAATTTCTTTTCATTTGGCCTATAAGGCCTTGCTTCAACTAGACAGCCCCAAACATGTAAGTGCTTTAAAATAGGTTTTTAGCCTATCGAAAGTTTGTAAGGGGTTTTTGTAGTTGCTTTAGTTGGAATTCTATTAAGGATATATGTCGTAATTTTAAGTGCTTCTCCCTAGAGTGATTCCGGTAAGGTAGAATGACTAATCATGCTCCTTACCATGTCTTTAAGCATCCTATTTTGTCTTTTAGCAACACCATTCATAGTGGGTGAGCCCAGCATAGTGTACTGTGGGATGATACCGCATTCCTCTAGGAATTTAGCAAATGGCATTGGATGTTGTTCACCTGAACTATCATATCTGCCATAATACTCACCACCACGGTCAGACCTGACGCTTTTGATTCTTTTGTTGAGTTGATTCTTAACTTTAGCCTTATAATTTTTTAACACGTCCAACGACTTTACTTTTTCATTAATGAGATAAATGTAGCCATATTTACAAAAATCGTCTATGAACATTACAAAGTATTGTTGACCATTCCAAGCAACCGTAGGGAATAGCCCACAAATATCTGTATGTATAAGTTATAAAACGCTCAAAGTCCTATTGGCCTCAAATCTCCTTTTGTTGGTTTGTTTCCCCTTTATGCAATTGATACAAATATCAAAATCTGTAAAATCTAAGGGTTTTAGAATTTTGTTTGACACAAGTCTCTCTATTATCTGTCTAGAGATGTGACCTAATCTCTTGTGCCATAATGTAGCTGAATTCTCATTGGTTAATTTTCTCTTTATGCCTCATGTACTTAATTGCAGTGATTCATTAAATGAAGCAACTGTATCAATCAAATAGATATTATCATAACTTGATAAGGAGCAAGAACCAACCAATTTTGAGTCATGAAACAAACTAAATTTTCCATTCCCAAATGAACAAGAAAAACCAGAATTGTCCAAAGCAGAAATAGAAATCAAATTCCATCTAAAAGATGGTACAATAAATGTTTCATCAAGATCCAAATAAAATTCAGTCTTTAACAATAATCTAAATTTTCCTATTGCCTCAACTTCAACTGTCTTGCCGTCACCCACATAGATGTATCTTTCACCATCACTTGGTTTTCGACAATTCAAGCAACCCTGCATAGACACACTGATGTGAGTTGTTGCACCAGAATCTATCCACCATGTGTGTTTAGGCACCATAGTTAAATTAACCTCAGAACAAACCAAATTAAGAAGCATACATTTCTTAGCACATCATGTGTGATAGTTACTACAATACTTCTTTACATGCCCTTCAGCTCCACAAAAGAAACAACCATTGCCTCCTGATTCATTTGGTGTCTTTTGTTGTTTCTTTTGAGGTGTTGTATCTGTAGCTTCCTTATCCGTCTTCCTTTTCAGTCCCTCACCCTTATTCTTTGAAAAAGAGGTAAAATGAGCACTTTTTGTCTTATATTGCTTCAACCTTTCTTCTTCCTAAACACAATGTGAGATGAGCTCATTTAGAGACCAAGTCTCTTTCTAACAATTATAGCTCACCTTCAACTAGACAAATTGTGACGGAAGAGATATCAAAACCAAATACACTAGTAAGTCGTCAGAGAGTTTTAGCTTAAATGCTTTCAGCTTTGAAGTAATATAAGACATCTCCATGATGTACTCTCTAATGTTGCCCTTACTAATATACTTCATTGAAATTAGATTTGCCAAGAGCATACCTATTTCAGCCTTTTCGTTCTTGACAAACCTTTTTTCAATATCTGCAAGAAACTCCTTGGCTGTAGTTATCTTTTTAAATATTGTGCCTCTAAATGCTTCTGGAATGACCTTCTTCATGATCATCATACTCATATGCTTTGACCTCTCCCACCTTTCCATCTCCCTCTTATTTTTAGAGGTACTCTGATTCGTAAGAGGTGGGGGAGAGTCAACTCTTAACGCAAGGTCGAGATCCATTACTCTAAGAACTATCAAAATATTTTCTTTCCAGGACTTGAAGTTTGAGCCATTAAGCATAGGAATAGAGTTGATGTTGGCAATAATATTCGTAGGATCATTCATAGTTGAACAAAGAACAATAAACAAACAAAACATGCTCACATAAGTCTATCTCAAAATAGAAGTAATACTAAATTCGAATAAAGGAAACCCCATCTCAAGATATTGGGAATCCATTAATATTTTATCTTTGGACAAAATATTAACTTTTCAGTGATACTTTGGCGTAGTAATCAAACACTAATAATTGGAACATGTCAAACAATAAATCTTCCTTTGAGCCGATTTATTATTCACATGTAAAACTAAATAATTATCACGCATCATTACCACATGTACATATGCAATTTTGTAAAATACTTATCTTCCTTTGGGCCGATTAGTATTCACATAAATTACAAGCACAAAACCTTTTATATTTTAAAATAAACTAATTTCCACAAGAGGCCATTTTGGTGACATATTGCTTCAATTATTTTATCCCAAAATATATATCCATAATCTTTTCAATATTTGAATTTAGAATTGCTAAAAATTATACCTAAAAATAAGCACATAATAGGTTGTAATTTTTTTAGAAAGTACATTTTTTTAGAAAGTACATATATATACACGCAATTTTATATAAATACTGCAAATCAATATCCAGTGGCATATATATGCACAAGCAAAAGCAATCAATAACACATGTATATATATACCCTTGATACATATAAAGCACCGAAGAAAAACACCTTTTTATAGGATTAGAATTAAAACAATGTCCACATATATATATGTGCCTTCCATAAAATAAAAAAAAAGAGACAAAATTCATATATGTATATAAGAAACCTTAATCATCATGGACATGTACATATAAAACCACCGAATGTACACGTCATTATATAAAACCCATATAGAAAGCCGTATGTGTTTTAATATATAATTTTAATGGCGGTAAAGTGCAGACATACACGTAATTCAAAGGAAACCACCGAATTCAATTTTAAGCCACATAGATCAAAACGAGGAAATCAAACAGATTCAAATGTGTGATTTCAAATTATGCCATTATAAATCATATAAGCTGGAACGCAATACAAGTCTGACTGAATTTTCATGAAAGAAATTAATTTTCTTAATGATCAAACATGACTGCTCTGATACCACTTGTTGGAACCAAAATTAATTCTTATGGTAAAAACCATCACCTACAATCCAGAATCAATCATGTTAATCATTAGGAAAATACGCAGAAGCATACTTGAATTTATGATGACCAGTTACTCTTTAGAGCCGTGCGGTATAGTCTTCCAAGTCTACACACACTTTGTTGAGAGAACCCCTTAATTTTTCCTTTACCTCCTTCTGATGATGAAATGTCAGCAAAGAGAGAACGATGTGTGTGGCTTGGGGACCATGACCTATTTATAGACAACCCTAGGATTATCTTTTGGTATTTCTATTTTAGCCCATCACAAAAATAGAATTACCTTTTAGTCTCTACACATTAAAGGCCCATATTCTATTAAGCACATTAAAGCCCAAATTACCAAAACTTTATTAGATTACTTTTAATTTGGCTTAACCTTAAGCGACAGTCCACAATACATAATTATTCACATATAAGACCAATGTTTGATTAATGATCCAACACTTTAATGATAAGTTTGATTTGAGAGAATATGTATTTTCATTTTTATAAATAATTATAAAAATATTATTTTATTTTTTAAAATATGCAAGAAATGATAAACATGAGAAATATTTAAATGTTTTTATTATTCTCTATATAAGTGTTTAATGATAAGAAATAAATTATTTTTTACTATATTAAAAATGGAAAATAGAAACAAAAAATGCAAACAATTAAAGAGTGTAAAAAAGTGTAATTTCCTTGTCACTATCTCTATCTCGAACCATCAAGAGTGACCGTGAGAAAGAAAAAAGGAAAAGAAAAGCGGCAATGCTTAGCATATCCCAACGTCACCATAGTGTTAGCTATACTTAAACTCAAAAATTGAGAAATAGGTGGGAAACGAAGTTGATGATAAAGTTACACGTGCCAACTGAGGACATTATTTTAAATAATAGTAAATAAACTTTCAACCCTTAAAGTTTTACCCATACTTTCCATTTATATGAATTTAGTTTCTAATTAGATACTAATATACATGTACTATTAGTGTAAAAGTTTTTATATTGTCAATTAATAAAAAATTATTTTTAATATGAATTTTAAGATAATTATTGTAAAAATCAATTAACTTATCATATATGATGATTTATAAGTGAATGATAATATAAAAAATCTTTACATAGTTAATACATATATTATTTATTGTTCTATTTAACTTATTTATATAAATCATAATTGTTGCATATTTAAGTTGGACATTTTGACAAATTGTGATATAGATTGCTATTATTAATAAATAATAACATACCTTACTATGAAATTTTGTCCCTGTTTGATAATGTAAATATTTATGTAATTTAGATATTATTACACTTTTATGTAAAATTTCATTCATATCTAAAACAAACATTTAAATATATAAGGTTTAATTACTTATTTAGCCTTTACAGTTGCACAAACTTTATGTTTTAGTCCCTACACTTAAATACTATCCATTTTAGTCCCTATAATTGTACAAACTTTACCTTTTAGTCCTTGTCATTAAAAAAAAAGTTAACACTGTTAATGGTGGTTGACATGTGTGGCACTTTATGATTTAGTCCCTATACTTACACTATTTTTACGTTTTGGTCCCTATACTTGAACAGACTTTGCCTTTTAGTCCCTACACTTAAAAACTATCTATTTTAGTCCTTCTACGAACAATTTTTTTTTTATATTTTAGTCCTTATCAACACCTCTCCCCTTTTTTCTTCCTCCTCCTTGTTCCCTTCTCCATTTGCTTCTCTTCTTTTTCCTTATCAACATCTCCCACCTCCTTTTATGTTGCAAGTTCTGCTTCCTTTAAATTCTCTTGCATTAACTAATTTTCATTGACCCTAAATCAAAGAGTCTCAAGGTTGCAAAGTGCAGACACGCTTCTTGGACAAGACGAGGTAGCCTGCAAGTAGTGATTTGTATTGGCACTCATTGCAGTGGCAGGGACTTGCTGCATCGTTTTACTCTTGTTGCATAAAATGCTTGGAAACATGAAAGTTTGTATTTAATTCATTTTCAATATCACATAATACTTTCACCACACATTGTCGCCAAAAATTACCTATGGCAACGATGCGTGGTGGAAACATTTTGTGGTAGTGTTAGAGAACCTAGAGCTAATGAAGTTACATGGCAACTGACAATAAGGACTAAAGTATAAAAATTACTCATATAGTAGTGACATGAATACCCAAGCATTTTATGCAACAAGTTTAAATAATTAAAATGATGCAGCCACTGTAACACCCTTAACTGTCAATATTTTTGTAACTCAAGTTCGAGCTCTAATAACTTAGTAGTATAAATTAAGGTAGATTTTTTTTTCTTAAAATGCTTTAAAACCGAAATTGTAGCATAATATAAAATGTGAAATCTTTTTCCATGTAAAACGAAATAAAAGTTTTACTACCAAACCATTAATAAAATACTATGATAACAAATACCAATAAACGTGCAATATAATTTAAAACTCTACAAAAATGCAGCTACATATTCTTTACACAAAAAGAGTTTACATTACATTCTAATGACCTTATAGTACGGTCCACTATACAACTGGATACTCCTTCAGATTAGAGCATTACCATTCTAATCCCAAGGGAATACTAGTTTTAACACCACACCAGATTATTTTGACATTTGGTATTATAGAATCAAACCATGAACTCGTCATTTCATAGGAACAGGTCTTTTACATCTTCAACTACGCTTCTGCCACGCCACTCTGATACCATCTTAGTTGGGGGTTGTAAGCCTTATAATCCATGTAGTGCCTCAAGCCAGTGTGACTCTTTTGTCAATACCACGCATTCCTAAGCCATGTACCTGCTCATGTATAAATAAAAAGGCAATCCGCTCACTATTTTCGTTCCAAACATCCACAGATGAAGGAAGGGACAGATTAATCAGGGGCAAGAACCAAACAATTTGAAACTAAGAAATCAAATAGACCCAGAGACCCACCTAAACCATAGTTCATATCACAAAATTAGTATGACATACATTAATAGAGCCATATCATACAAAAAATTATAAAACCATGTATTAAACATTACAACATTTAGTAAAGAGCACATTCACAATTCATAATAAATTATTATAGCATATGTAAATATCATAGTCATTATGCACACATAATGCATCTCACTCCCATGCTACACACAAACAAAGATTTGATGTATGACCTATCGTCTTTCTTTTCAATCCATCAATTATTTCTATCAAGTTACTCAACAAATCCAAATGGTAGCACTACAAGTCCATCTGTACTACTACCATCCACCATTGATGTGTCCCATACCACACCAATTCGAGGTTTTATTGAGACACTCGTTAATGCAATGCATGTGAGCCCATAATCTACTAAGGGTTCATCAATATCCATGGGAAGTGACTGGGAGTACATATACCTCTCTCACACCAAGGTACAATCCTCCTCATTATCGAGGGAACGAGTAATCTTTCAGCTCAGGACATTTATAATCCAAACAGAGGTATACTCTCACACCAATCCTGGAATGTTGAGCAGTTGTCGGGGTTATCAAGCTTGATCTGGAGAATATCTCAACTAAAGGGCGCTACCCTAGCCATTAGGACCTTTACCGCTCGATACTTTACCCCCAAGACCTTCGCAAGTGGGTCCCTACCTTTCATTCTTTAGTGTACCAAACTGTGGTTTCCCCATCCAAAACACATGCCATCAGTGCATGGTTTACAACATCAATACATATGCATATGATGTATGAACATCTACAAGAACAATATATTCAATTATAAACATTTATACTTTTCTAGAAAATTTAGCAAAACCTCCTTTATTTTTTGGTACTTTTCCCATACCAAAATATAAGTAAGATCACATATTAACAAGGGTACCTACTTAATACACATCCATCACTTAGGCTCACTACCCAAACATCAATATTATCATAATAATCAACTTTTCATTCTTAAAGGCTCATATAGCCATTCACAGGTCATCAATTCTTTCTTTTTTCATTCCAATTTAGATAACAAACAAATATACAATTACCCTAAATTAAAATTGACATTTCTATACTTTCAAAATACTATTAAATTACTCATAAAACACTAGAATATTATTCTTTTAGATTTCATAGCAATTAATTATAAAAGTTCTTAAATTCTTAAAACAAAATATTCTGATTTTTAAGACCAAGTTAAAAATCAAATTTCTTAGATCGAACAATTTTTTTTTGCTACAAATTATATCTCTTTGGAAAGCTCTATGTTTGTAGTTTTCAAATCATCAAGCCTTTTATTTAGGAAAAATCTACAAAATTCATTAAAAATGAATAAGTGAACAAAGGTCACCCACGTTTCTAAACAGGATAATTAACTTCAAACTTGTTTTTATCAATCATTTTGAAACCAAATTACATAAAACTTAATTTTATCCTATTGTCCTTTAGACATATTTTTCGGACTGATCAAGAACACTCACTGCAATTTATGGTGAATTATTTCTTAAGACTATCATAGTGCTGAAAAACAGAATGGTTCAATGCATTTAACCTGTCTTCCAATTAACATTTTGGTCATCAAACGAAATCAAAAAACTATAAACCATATATGGTTAGAAATCTTAGAATGTCTAATTTTTAGAAAAGCAACTCGTTTTTGTAGTTGTTTTTACATTAATACAGTTTTTTAAAATGAATCACCACTGTCCAGGTTCGTTTTCATTGACGGAACAGCCAACTTTGACCACACATAACTCTCTCATTTCTTACTTTTTTTCAACGATTCTTGTGCCTAAATTGTAGCCCTGGATGTCTATTTTCACCTCCAAAAATTGTAACTCAAAACTAATAACCACACAAAGAGTTATTACAGAATTATTTACCTCTGTCTTGTACAAAAATACACTGGCAGCACACCATCAAAACACTTATCATCACCAATTCATAATATAACTCAATTATCTTATCAAGGACATGTTTTTAACACAACAATAACATTACACACGGCCCAACTAAGCTCTGTGTGACTAGTCACATGCATACATACAATAATCTATATTTTCAAGATGTACCATATAATTTAAAATAGACATGAAAATAACATCAAACCATTATCACTAAACCAATTCAATTTCAAGAATCCAAATTGAAGTGGATCTTCCCCTTACCCATGTGAAGCCGTGGCTGTCCACAAGAGGAAAGGATAGGGCTTTGCTCATCCATACCCTAATCAAGCTTATAATTGTAAAATCAAGACAAAACAAGTACTAATTAGTGGTTTACATCAAAAGCCCTTTGTAAAATTGAAGAAATTTCAAGAAGAGGTTATGAGAAATTGAAGGAAATTGGTGGTGGTGCATGAGTGTCGAGACTAGAGAGGAGGAAGAGAGAAGAAGATGAGCTCTCTTACCTTGGATTGATTACAAATGATGTTGAAAGACCTTGGGTCTTTGAGAAATGTAGAAATTTGGAGGAGAATGGAGAAATGAAGTGAGTTGGTGAAGGAGGAAGGGTGATCTACGAGCTTAATAGCTAAGGAGGAGAGAGAAATATCAAGTTTCTCACAACTAAATGTCGACACGTGTCACTAAAATGCCTAGTTATTAAAATTTTCATTACAATCGTTTTAATTTTGACACAACGAGCTTACTGGAAATTGTGATTAATGAAATTAGACTTAATCTAGTCCTTCTCTAGTCATACATATGAGTTTTATCTGCAAACAAAGCTAAAAACAATCGGTTTGTTTTATAAGTGATTTTATGAACTATTTATGAACTTATTTTTAGAAAACTATTATAGAGATCTCAGTTCGAGTTCTCCTTATTCAGGTAAGGTTTAGACACACTAAAGAACCTCTTGTAATTTTTTTGTAATTTTTAAATTTTATTTAGTGTTTCTAATTGTGCTCTATAAGTGTCTATGAACACTTTTTACTCATATATGCTAAATTATAAAAATTCTTGAAAAATTTTATAATAAAATTCTAATCATTTTTCTAAGCTTAAAAATTATTTTTCTTGAATTTTTTTGACTATTCTACAATTTATCTCTTAATTATCTTTCTTTATTCTAATTTATTAATTGCAATAAATCTAATTTTATTTATAAAATTACCAAAAATCATTTTTATTTCTTAGATACTTTTCTAATATTATTCTACGGCTAGAATATATTTTTCTCAACTTTAGAAATGTCTCTGCTATTTATTTAGACATTTCTATATAATTCCATTTATTACCTTTATTATTATTATCATTATTATTATTATTATTATTATTATTATTATTATTATTAAGTCTATATATTATTTATTCATTGAAGCTAAATCAAAGCTTTCAAAATTTATAAATCTCTATCTAGACTTTTGATTAATATCACAAGACAATTAAACAAATGAAAATTATTAGATAATTATTTAAGTAATATTTTGAGGATGTTACAGCCACTACAAAGGTTTGATACATTGTATACCCAATCATTTTATGCAACACAATTAAAACGATGCAATAACTCCTAGCCACTGCAAGCAGTGCTCACACAAATTGCTACTCGCAGGTTATCTCGTCTTGTCCTAGAAGTGCATTTGAACTCTGCAACCTAGAGACTCTCCAATTTAAGGTCAAAGAAAATTAGTTGATGTAAGAGGATTTAAAAGAAATATAACCCACAAAATAGAAGGAGGAGAAAGGTGTTAATGAGGAAAAAGAAAAAAAAAAGGAAATAGATAGGGGACACGAGAAGAAGGAGGAAGAAGAAAGGGTAGAGATGTTAATAGGGACTAAAACATAAAAAATTGCTTCTATAGGGACTAAAACAAATAGTTTTTTTAAGTGCAGGGACTAAAAGGTAAAGATTGTGTAAGTGTAGGGACCAAAATGTAAAAATAGTGCAAGTATATGAACTAAATTGTAAAATGCAACACACATCATTGTCACTTTAGTGTTGCATTAGCCACCATTAATGGCGTTAACTTTTTTTAATGACAAGGACTAAAAGGTAAAGTTTGTACAACTATAGGGAGTAAACGGATGATTTTCAAGTGTAGGGATTAAAACATAAAGTTTGTGCAACTATAGAGACCAAATGAGTAATTAAACCTATATATAATTTAAACATTAAATGAATAAAAATATATATATTAAAATTAGAATTCAAATAAGATAGAGTTAAAATTGGAACATATAATCTTGTTGTTTTTTTTTATATAAAATTTTTATGTTAAGAGATTAAAAATAATTTCAAAACAATGATATTTAGTAGTAAAAGAGAAAAACAATTAAAAAGTTGTTTCTAAACAAACGATAGTCTACATTAGGTGTTTTTTGTAAAATCTTGGGTTGTTGTTTTGAGCCTAAAAAGGTTTGTTAAAAGAATACCTGAGAAAGTTCCTAGAGAGGCAAGTGAAAAAAAAATTACTTGAGCAATTAGGAAGCATATAGATAATTCATTTTATTGGTTATGAACCAATGACTAAATACTATGATGTTTCCTATAGTTCAATGACTAAAATCTTGGTTGTGAGCCAATGACTGAACGTAGTCTTAGTTGGTGAGGCGAGGCAGTATAAAAACATTATTGTAAGTTATTGCACAAATTTGCTTCCAATCATTTGTGAAAAAACATTTTTTGTAACTTAGTTTAAATACTTTGAGTTTGTTAGATAGACTATCACATTTATTGTCAGTTGTTTCTAAAGAAATGACAGTATACATTAGGTGTTTTTTGTAAAACCTTGGGTTGTTGTTGGTTTGTTAAAAGAATACTTGAGAAAGTTCCTAGAGAAGCAAGTGAAACAAAAATACTTGAGCAATTAGGAAGCAGATAGATAATTCATATTACTGGTTATGAACCAATGACTAAATACTATGATGTTTCCTATAATTTAATGTTGAGTTAATAAAAACCTTGGTCGTGAGCCAATTACTAAATGTAGTCTTAATTGGTGAGACAAAGCAATATAAAAGCTTCATGTGCATCTCTTTCTTCTCTTTACTTGTTTATTTTATTGCACTGACATTTAAAGAAGGGATATTTAACATTATGTTTAAAATATTTACGATTTCAAGCATAAAAGGTTATATATGACAATTGAACAAGATTCATAGAATTATAGGTACCTTCTTTTTCTCATTCAATCTTTCATTGTTGCTCAGTTTATTTTCAAATATTATGTGCTCACCTATTTCTAATTGTGTTTTAAAAATATTTGCAACAAGATTTTGTAAAATAAAATGCAACCTCCTTCTTGTGTTTTACTTATTGTCTTTATAGTTAAATAATATTTGTTATTTTTGTGTATATATAAGGTGAACTTAAATTTATAAATTATTCTCTATATAGCAAATAATTAAAATAAAGTAGTGTCGAGATGACTGACACTAAGGTCAACTTTGATTGCCATACAACAAAGTGTTGGCTAGGCTAAAATTATCTAGTGTGTAGATGCTACAAGCATTAGTTTGGCGATGCTAAATTAGTTGAAATTAAATCAAGTGTCAACCATTGTGGCTAACGCTATATCTAGCTTCAACCATTCTTAAAATGGCCATAGCGGTCACCTTGCATCTGTGTGGCTAACATTAAATTTAGCTTCAATTGATTTAGTGTTGACCACAAAACCAATGCTAACCTAACATTAAATTAGCGTTTTAACTTCCCTTTTTTCCCTTTAGCTTCATTCAAAAGCCAACATTAATTCAATTTTTTTTTTTGGTAGTGTTTCATCCATATTTTTACATGGAATACTTTTCTCAAAAAACATACACTACTTATTCTCAAGAACAAATTAATCAACAAAGGAAATAGTGATTATTTTTTGTTTTTCAGCATTGTTTGCATAAATAAATAATAGAATTGTCTATATTTGTGCTATTTTGATCATTTTGTATATTTGGATAATTGATTTTAATTTTAGTACTTTGCATTTACTTTGTACTTTGGAGAGTGATATTTTGAATTTATTTTGTATTTCTGTCACTAAATATGTGATTTGATCTTAAAACGCATGTATGAGCAAATGTATTCTATAGGTTCAGTTAACTAGTAACATATATATTATTGTTGTGTTGGATGGATGTTCAAGAGACATTAACTCTTGAATACTTAGAAATTGAGGGATTTAGTATGTGACAGAAGATAATAGATGCGTATGCATATAAGGTGGTGGTATCATCCAAATCCAACTACGATAAGTGTACCAATCAACAAATAGTAAAGTAATAAGTAGAGTTATCATTTTCACGAGGACTTAGTTGATTATCATATACTTAATACTAAGCATTAGTCAAGTGATTTGTAAATTGAAAGGTTGTCACAAGTTAATGGTTAGAAAAAAAAAATATAACTAATAAAGACTTAAGGACTCAAGACAAAGACAAGACTCTTAACAAAAAAATGTAGGTCAATATCCTTCAACTCCTTACTCAAGATTACATTCTCTCGCAAGTGTAACTCCATACATTGAATTAACATCTGAATACACTAAGGTAAACTATTCTCAATTCCTTGGTAACTAATCCTTTGTTCACTAAAGGAGAACCATAACTCCTCAGGCACACTAATTTAGCAAGCAAGCATTACGTTCAAGATTCACAAGGATGCACAAAATAACACTCTTATTCCTAGAATTCATGCATTAAGTGTCCCAAATTTGTAGATCCTACTTAAGATCCAATTTTCCAATTGTCACCCCAAGTATGGAGTCATTCAATTGATTCCATCATAGAAAAAATACTAAGCATAGAGAATCACAATTAATTGCAATATATGAAATCAAGATACAATAAAGTGATTGAAAAGTTCAAAATTAGAGAATCAATCTCTACAAAATATTAAAAATAGAAAATCAAATCCTTAGCATAGGATTGAAGCATAGGAGAATATTGAAGATTGTAATCCAAGAAGCTCCACATCCAATCCGAGAGTGATTCTCCATCGAAAAACAACCAAGAATCAACATCTAAAACTCTTCTCTCACTAGGAGTGAACACAAAAGAGAGAAATAGAAAAATCACGAAGAGTCCAGTAAGTCCATTAAAATGGTGTTAAAACACATATTTATATTGTCAAGATTCAAAGTTATCCCTCAGCACTGAACACTCATCGTTGAGCCTGCATATAACTAACTTCATTGTTGGGCATCATCCACATCGTTGAGCGATGTTGTAACAAAATCAATTATGAATTTATGACAGTTACAGCTCTTCATTGGGTGAAGTCTTTTGCTAAGCACTTTGTAACTAAGCTGTGTAAAACAAAATTCTCAAATCCAATAAAATTCAACAAAAATTAATAAATATTTTTATTATTTCTTGATTTCTTGTGGTATTTCTAATATTTACTAAATTCTATTAATTCCTAAGCTAACTACATGTGTTTTGTATGACTTTTAGTATTTAATTTCTTAAATTGGTTCACTAAATCTTTATTAGTTTTAAATTCATCATATATTAAAAATTAGATTTAAAACAACTTTTGTTACTAGTTTTGGGTTAAAACCACTAACAAAATTATTTATTGTTAGTGACTTTGTTAAAAACTACTAATAAAATGACTTTTGTTGGTAATTTTAACACAATCGCCAACAAAAGTTATTTTTTTTCAAAAAAAAAATGTTAGCAGTTTTCCTCATAAAACCGCTGACAAAAGAACACTTTATTAGCAGTTTGAAACCACTCACGAAGTTGTTTAACTAATGTTAGCACTCACATCTTTAGTCGTTAAAGTCACTAACACAAGTCCTTCATAATCACTAGTGGAAACATAGGCATTGTTGTGCTTGTGTGTCTACATTTCTATTGTGCTAAATTTAATATATTGTAACAATTTTTTTTATTATAGTTGATGTGTATATTAATTCTAGTTTAATATTTTATTATATATTAATGTCCATACAAACATTGTAATTTTAATTAAATTAATTTACATAATAACTATTACATTACTACAAGAAATTGATATACAAACGTAAGAACTCTAACTTCATCCAAACTCGAACTTTAGATTGCAAATGAATCCAACCCCATAGATCATATGCTAAACAAAAGTGTCCCCTAATTAATTGAATTCATCAAGATATTTTTCAAAAGATTTTTTTTTTAAAAGACACACATATCAGTAGATTTAACACAATCCAAAATGTTAAAAAAATTAAAAAGAAAAGAATACCAAGAAGCATTATACGACTTAGAACAACACAAAGAAAACAAAAATGAGGAAGAAAAGAAAAAAAAGAGCCACACATTCTCGTTATTCAAAATGCCAAGCAAATGGTTGCCAAATTCATCTAAAGCAACTTCATCTGTGTGACAAAGTCTTCACTTCATGCTTGATAGCAAATATATTAAAGGTATACATGTCTATAAATTGTGACCAAAGTGATGCATCCATCATTAGATCTGGAGTAAATTAACACAAACAAACTAATTAAAACGGGATAAAAAGGAAAGAAACAAAAACTGCACTCCAAAATGCTTATATCACGAAACAAATAAAAAAATAGACAAAAAAAGAAGAAGAAATCACGTGATTGAAGTAAAGTGTCTATATTAATGTGACAAATGGAATAATTACTGATGTGAAACCGACAAAGCTTAGCAGAACCCTCTCTCTCCCATTCTAGATTACGCATCCCTCACCTTATTCTGTGAATCTCCTGTAAAATTGATGTAACCAAATCTGTTAATTATTAATATTATTATCTGTATAATAATAATTAGTTTCTTTTTTATAATCTGTATATCAATTTCTTGTAGTAATGTAACTTCACACAAACATTGTAATTTTAATTAAATTAATTTACACAATAACTATTACTTTTGCAACATAATGCTTCGATTAACTCAATTAAAAATACTAGACAAACAAAATGGGCTTTATTTTGTAGTATTTTTCTAACTCAACTATAGCGCCAGGTGATTTCCTTTAGCACCCAGGCATAAAAATGTCAAATTGCTTCTGTTTCACAAAGCCGGGCAGCAGAACATAGCGCGAAACGTTTCTCTTCAGCACTCGCGCGCTAAATTGACTGTGGCTCTTTGTTTAGTAGTGTCGAGTGCCAACACACACCCCTTTTTTCTCTATTTTTACCTCCAATTTTTTCAAAAAAAGTGAAAAGACTATTTTCTCCTCATTTTCTTTTTATTTTCTCTTCTCACCCCACCCCCTAGTTATTAACGGAAATATATTTTCATTTTATATCCCGACAAAATTTTGTTGAGATAATTGTCGAAATATACAATGAAAACGCATATCTGTTGTGTATCTCGACAAAATTTTATTGAGATATACAAGACAAAATCTTATCAAGATATACAACAGAAATACGTTTCTGTCGTGTATCTCAACAAGATTTTGTTGAGATACACAACAGAAACGCATTTTTGTTGTATATCTTGATAGACCCTCTAACACAATGAAAACATATTTTTGTTGTATGTTTTGTACAACAAAAATGCATATCTGTTAAGGAGTATTTTGGAAAAAAAAATTAACAAACAAAAGTAGGGGTGAAAATAGCAAAAATTGAGATGGAAATAGTAGGGACCATACAGAAGCCAGGCACCAGCATACAACGTCAAGCACCAACAATCTAATAAATATAGCTTTTTTACAGAATTCATAAATCACAAATATTTCATTAAAAAAACAATGAAGGCACTATACAAAAATTATTAAAGTCAAAGTAAAGATTAGCCAGCCGAAAGGGATTAGATATCGACAACGAAACCGATGCTGAGAAAATAAATAGCCACTTGAAAAGTGAATAAAAAAATAATGGGACAGAACAGCCCATTCAACTTCAAGTGGGTTAAGTATGTAGAGGACTTTGATTAAAAAAAAAAAACAAAATACGTAGAGGACTTGATTGAATAAACAATTAATTTGGTCTTCAAAGTATTACAATTTTTTCTAAATAGTCCTTAAACTAATAAAATAATATAAATAATTCTTCAAGTTTTGAATATTCATCGGTTTAATCCTTAAATTAATACATTTTACTAATATTCAGGAACTAATTTGAAGGGTTTTCTTTTCCCATACTTAGAAGACTACTTAATATGATTTCTAATACTTAGAAGATTACTAATATAATTTTTTTACTTTAAGGATTATTGAGAGTAATACTTTATTTGCAAAATTGGAAATATAAATCAAACAATATTTTTCAAGCAAAGAACGTTAATCTTTTTCTTACAAGCAAAATAGAACATGTACGTAATTTCCTATTGAGACGTGGCATTTATCAGATGTATTAGAATCAACAGAAACCTATCATGTATTTATATTTCACATGTTTATTTACTATATATATTAAACCAATGAGCCTAACCAGACACGTGTAAGCTTTCCATCATTTCTATGTCCCCCCATTTCTTCACCCTTTGGTTGATCTTCCTTACATTTTAGTTAATTTTATAATAATAATAATAATAATAATAATAATAATAATATTTATTGTTATTATTATATGAAAACCATTTCCGACCTGCAATAAGACTATCAGTACTAATTGATTTGGTTAACTTTCCAATCACTTGAACCACTCTCACAAGCGACACACTCCAAGTAGACATGGCAACACATGGATGAATTTAGTATATACCAACTTATTATTATATTTACAAATCATTTAGTACGTGCATAAAGACCAATACGACCCATACAAAAGCCCAGTAACAAACTAGTTTTTGAAATAAAACAAAAATGTAATTAAAAAGTTATTTATATTTTAATTCTATTAGAAAAATTAAATCAGTAAAAATGAGAACAAATGTTTCGAATATATTCTGCTTATCAGCCATAACGCTACCTTAAGCCTTGAAAACCAAGCCAATGCTACAAATACTTTTTTATTTAGAAGAATTTGTTTCAAATCGAGGACCACTCACGAGCAAGTTGGTTATAAACAAAAATAAATATGGTTTGGTATAAGATCAGAAATAATATTGCAAAAAGCCATGAAAGTTTAAGCTATATCTATTTTATTGATTAAGCCTTCCGCTTAATTAATAAAGAAAGAAAATGATAAATGTGATTAATGATATAACAAGAAAGGAAGAAAGAACGACAAGGAAATTGGGATGGAAATAAAATGGAAGAAAAAAGCATATACATACACAGGATCACATGAAAGTTTTGAACTACGGAATAATAAACTAAACAAACGACGGGAGAAAATTGGAAGTCATCCCCCAACTATGCAGCACCTTCCTTTTCTTTGACTTCTGGACATTATTCACAAATAGTGTACCCAAAGGAAAGAAGGAAAAAAGGCAAAACACCATATTTTGTGAAATGCTTACGCTGGATACATATGAGAACAGCATAATTGCAAGGTAGCAATATAAGATAAGAGTGAAATGGCAGAAACTGTAGTATCTTTTGCCTTGAGGCAAGTGTTCCAAATCCTAACAGAAGAAACAAACCTGCTAGGAGGCATCCACAAAGATTTTTTAGAAATCAGAGATGAACTAGAAAGCATTCAAGCCTTCCTCAAAGATGCAGATAGAAGGGCTGCAGATGAAGCAAACACCAACGATGGAATAAGAACATGGGTGAAGCAGGTGAGAGAAGCATCATTTCGTATAGAAGATGTCATCGATGAATACCTCAGGGTGATTCATGTGGTCCAAGTCCAACATCTTGGATGTGGGTCTTTAATCTGCAAGATTACAAGCCTGATCAGCACAGCAATTTCTCGTCATCAGGTAGCAACTGAGATTCAGGATATTAAATTGTCACTTTCCGCAATCAAGGAAAGAAGTGAAAGGTATAAGTTTCAAGTTTCACAAGAACAACCATCAAGCAGCAGCACTAGAGGGATAGAGGAAAGTAGATGGCATGATCCAAGAATGGGTTCCCTTTTCATTGAAGAAACTGAAATTGTAGGATTTGAATTCCCAAGAGATGAATTGGTTGGTTGGTTGTTGAAGGGCACAAAAGAGCGCACAGTAATTTCAGTGGTAGGGATGGGAGGACTTGGAAAGACCACTCTTGCCAAGCACGTTTTTGATAGTGAAAAGGTAAAAAGGCACTTTGATTGTCGTGCTTGCGTCACAGTTTCTCAATCATACACTGTGAGAGGGTTAATGATAGACATGATAAAGCAATTTTGTAGGGAGACAAAAGACCCTCTTCCACAAATGTTACAAGAAATGGATGAGAAGTCACTGATTTCTGAGTTGAGACAATACTTGGAGCATAAAAGGTATTTGATATTCTTTGATGATGTATGGCATGAAGATTTTTGTGACCAGGTTGAATTTGCCATGCCTAATAACAATAAAAGTAGCAGGATCATAATTACCACTAGAGTGATGCATGTTGCTGAGTTTTTCAAGAAATCCTTTCTTGTTCATGTTCACAACCTACAACTGTTGCCTCCAGACAAAGCATGGCAACTCTTTTGCAAGAAGGCATTTAGATTTGAGCTAGATGGGCAATGTCCTGCAGAGCTTGAGGCTATGTCAAATGAAATTGTTAGAAAATGCAAAGGGTTACCTTTGGCGATTGTGGCAATTGGTGGTCTATTTTCAACAAAATCTAAAACTGTGTTAGAATGGCAAAAGGTGAGTCAAAATCTAAATCTCGAGTGGCACCGTAATGCCCATCTAACTAGTTTAACAAAGATTTTATCTCTCAGTTATGATGACCTGCCTTACTATTTGAAACCATGCATTTTGTATTTCGGTATATATCCAGAGGACTACTCCATTAATCATAACAGGTTAACTCGACAATGGATAGCTGAAGGGTTTGTTGAGTCTGATGGGAGAAGAACTTTAGAGCAAGTTGCAGATGAGTACTTATCCGAGTTAATCTATAGAAGTCTGGTTCAAATCTCCGCAGTTGGCTTTGGAGGGAGAGTTAAAGGTTGTCAAGTCCATGATTTATTACATGAAGTGATCATAAGAAAAATGAAGGACTTAAGCTTTTGCCATTTTGTGCATGAAGGTGATGAATCAGCCACAAGTAGAACAACTAGACGCCTATCTGTGGACACTAGGTCCAACAATGTGTCAAAGAGTTCTAACAACGAACACATTTGTGCTATTCATGCTTTTGGAAAAGAAGGACTGCTTGAGCTTTTTGTGGGTCAATTATCTTCAAAGTCTAGGTTGAAAGTACTCGACCTTGAAGGTACATCATTAAATTACGTTCCTAGTAATTTAGGAAATCTTTTTCACTTACGGTACATAAGTATAAGGAATACTAAAGTACGTGTTCTTCCTAAATCTATTGGTCAGTTACAGAACTTAGAGACCTTGGATATAAGAGATACGTTGGTTCATGTGTTACCAAGTGAAATAAACAAGCTCAAAAGGTTGCAACATCTTCTTGCTTTCCATCGAAACTATGAAGCAGAGTATTCTGTTTTGGGATTTACAACTGGTGTGCTAATGAAAAAAGGTATTAAAAACTTGACTTCCCTACAAAATCTTTATTATGTTGAGGTAGATCATGGGGGAATAGATCTTATCCAAGAGATGAGAATGTTAAGGCAGTTCAGGAAGTTAGGCTTAAGGCGTGTTCGGAGGGAATATGGGAATGCAATATGTGCTTCAGTGGTAGAGATGAAACACCTTGAATCACTTAATATCACAGCAATAGGTGAGGATGAAATCATTGACTTGAACTCTATATCATCACTACCCCAACTTCGACGACTTAAATTGCAAACAAGACTAGAGAAGATGCCTAATTGGATGTCAAAACTTGACTATCTTGTTAAGATAAGGCTGGCTTTATCCAATTTGAAAGATGATCCGTTAAGATCGCTAGAAAGCTTGCCAAATTTGTTGAATCTTAGTCTCTGGGATAACAGCTATGCTGGTGAAATTTTGCATTTTCGAAGTGGAGGGTTTTCAAAATTGAAGGAACTCGACTTCTCTCGCTTGAATAGATTAAATTCTATCCTCATAGACGAAGGAGCTTTGCTTTCTCTTGAATATTTTAAGCTAAACAAAATACCCCGTCTCATGAAGTTATCCCCTGGCATCAAAGACTTGGCTAACCTTAAAACTCTTGACTTCCTTGATATGCCAACTGATTTTATTGAGAGCATTGATCCAGAAAACGGCCAAGATTATTGGATCATCAATCATGTTCCCCTTGTATTCATTCGTCGTTGGATTGGCCCAAGATTCAATGATTTTGAAGTCCGCACTATTCACTCGTCCTCCAAGGAGTCATAAACAAAATGATAATGCTTCGATGTCTGTTATGAAGGTACATACTCGTTCCTCAATCATATGTTTGTCTTTTTTCTGATTTGGTTTTTTTCATGTTTTAATTTTATTTACCTGCCATGTATACATATTTATTCTTTCATATTTACACAATCATTAAAACTGATTCCATTTGATACATACATTTTTCTTTAAGGATTCTGTCATATCTTTTACGTGAGTTGGTGTATCTTACAGTAAATATATATTTTTCTTTATAAAAGATGTTTAATTGTTCTGGTTTCCAAGTTTTTGTGTATACATTTGGTCTCAAAAGATGAACCTCTTAGCAAGTCGAATAGGGTGAACATATCCATAAATTGATATCTTCGAGAATCAATATATAAAAATAGAAATTTTGAGAACCAAAAATAATATATTGACAACATATTCTAGGAATTAAAATAGAGAAAACAAGCTAAAACAGTTTCATATCATCATCCAATCACAAACCGTCATGTATAGTAAGTTTATTAACTTTTACAAAAACTATCTTAAAAGTCAAACTAACAGTGATTTCTAACTGGTTGATAATATAAAAGTTTTTACACTGACAATGCATAGTTATTAAATTCATTAAATTATACATTTTCTCTATATTTTATATTTAATGACATGCTACTAGCATTTTAATTTCTAACGTTAATTTTTGAAACTCGCTTTTATTTTATATGTTGGAGTTTGATGTTTTACATGATTAATTTGATTCATGGATATCTTATAGTGAGAGAGCTAACAATTAATAGCGCAGTTTTAATTTTACACTAACTAAATTCAATATTCAAATAACTATTTTGGTAATTGTTTTAATAACTCAGGCATGTTTTCGAGAAAGAAGTTGATTATAAATTTTTCTTTTGAATATAATATTTTTATGTTATTACTTAATCTTGTGTTGACACTCAATTTAACATTTTTAACTAAGTTAACAACTGTATAGAAATGTCATGAACTTCGTGAAATTTTATTGCAACGTATATTAGACAGTGTACAATATTTGTGGAGATGCTAAAGTAGTTCAACCCACATCTTATTGCAGTCAAAAGGTGGAATGACCTATTTTAAGAAGTTGGCTGAGAAGCTTAATCCATTATGTTTCATGTAGGTTGATAGGTTAACTTAAAAAATAATAAAAACAGTAGTGAAATAATAATAAATATAAAAAAATCTACTGGAATTTATACAGCAACCAACCACTTATTCTTTTAATTTTTTTATGTAAACTGAATTTATAATTAATTTTCCTTTTTAATGTATCTAACCACTTATTCACATATTATAAAAAGATAGATATTATAATTGCAAATCTTGAGTCACAATAAGCCACCACCCACGTGTACTTATTCTGACAAACCACCAAATCTTGTCCATATATAGATAAGAGTTTTGGCAATCTCTGAATGGTTATTGGCACGTGTCTTCTTGTTTTTGAGTTAGTAGTCAAGTATGTCATGTTAAGGGATATGTCCAGGTTGATCGCTCGAAAGTTGAAAATCTCTTGAGAGTAGTGTCTACTTGCATTGCATGACTATTGATCGGTGAATCATGTCATTTGTAATTACCTTGGAAATTGACTAAGTTGTTGTACGAACAATTCTATGAGTGATGATAAACTTCATGGTGGATATTGTATCATATTTCTAAGTGGTTATGCATGTATGAATATGTCTATATATGATATCCTATTATTCCTATTTGTTATTGAATTGTATGATGTTTTGTTTTTAAGTAAGCTTACCCTTGTTTTTCCTTGTTTTGTGATTGTGATGATCACGTTGGTGACATGGGAGTAGATGTTGAAGCCTTAGGGTGGATCCAGCTCGGGAATGATGTGGTGGCATTGTCATAGGTGATGACGGGTTGTGACTAGTTGGATGAGTCACATTTTATATTTTTTGATTGAGAAGTTAATCCTCTTGTCATGTCTGTTTCTTTCCTTTGATGTATAGAGCGACTAGCTATAGGGAATGTATTTTATATCCTTTCCCCTATGATGATGTAAACATGGTTTTGTTGGCACATTGGTTTCTTTCGATTTTCTCACATATACTTGGATAGCGTGGTATGTTTGAGATAGACGGGTTTTCATATTTGATATTTATGTATAGATGTTGTTGATGTTTATTTATTGAATGGTTAGATGGGTTTTCTTCAATTGAAGGATGAGAAAAAAAATACACATTTCGGATTACTTTAATTTAAGATCTTCATTTAAAATGAACCTTTCACAATTAAAAATAGTAGATGTTATCATGTAGTGGCAGTAGGTCGTTACAAATGTTGTCCTTTCCGTCCAATTGAGGATAACGATGGTAGCAAACCAAATTTTGTGATGGTTTCAAACCACCATTAAAAAAATGATACTAATTGATTTACACATAGTGATAGTTTATAACTGCCACTATAATAATTTTTTTTAAAATTTTATAAAATTATAATTCAATAATTTTATATATATAATAATTTTAGAATTATAATAATTTTAGAATTACAATAATTTCATTTTATTAAAATTTTTAAAAATATAATAGAAAATTACAATTTAAATAATTTAATAATTTAATAATTTAATAATTTTTAACTTATATAATATTTATAATGTCATTTATATTAATATATCAAAAATTTTAAATTATATTAATATAATACGTTATAATTTAAAATTTAATATATTAATATTAAAAATACAATAAATATAATAAAAATAATTATTCTAAAATATTTTACTTTATTTAATAATAAGATATAACATTACATATTTGTAATATAATAAAATATAATATGGAAATCTGTAATTTAAATAATCATTTTTATTACAATTTTATTTCACCAAATTTTAAAAAATTATAATTTAAGTCATATTATATTATATTATATTATAAATATTGAATTTATGTTATTATACTTATATTAAATTAATAAATTTGGTAAAATATTTTTATAATAATTTAATTTATTAATTATTATATTATTAATATTTATATTTAAAATTTGATCTTTTTATATTTAAATATATAGATATTATATTAAGTAAATATATTAAATTATAATAATTTTATAAATTATAATAAATTACATTTAATTAATAAAACAAATTTATTATAGTTTTAAAATTATTATATAAATAAAATAGTCAATTATACTTTTTCATTGTAATTTTTAGAATTAAAAAATAAAATTATTATAGTGACTATCTTGTTAGGATAAAGCTGGCTTTATCCAATTTGAAAGATGATCCATTAAGATCGCTAGAAAACTTGCCGAATTTGTTGAAGCTTAGTATTTGGGACAATGCCTATGATGGTGAAATTTTGCATTTTCGAAGTGGAGGATTTCCAAAGCTGAAGAAACTGAATTTGCTCGCTTAAATAGAGTAAATTCTATCCTCATAGACGAAGGAGCTTTGCTTTCTCTTGAATATTTTAAGCCAAACATACCCCATCTCATGGAGTTATCCCCTGGCATCAAAGACTTGGATAACCTTAAAACTCTTGACTTCCTTGATATGCCAACTGAGTTTGTGGAGAGCATTGATCCTGAAAACGGCCAAGATTATTGGATCATCAATCATGTTCCCCTTGTATTCATTCGTCGTTGGATTGGCCCAAGATTCAATGATTTTGAAGTCCGTACTATTCACTCGACCTCCAAGGAATTATAAACAAACTGATAGTGCTTTGATGTCTAATATAAAGGTACCCTTTCCTCAATCATGTGTTTGTCTTTTTTCTGATTTTGTTCTTTTCATGTTTTAATTTTATTTACCTGTTATGTATACATCTATCCTTTCATATTTACACAATCATTAAAATTGATTCCATTTTATTTTATTCATTTTTATACTCGGATTCTGTCATGTCTTTTACTTGAGTTGGCATATCTTAGAGTAAATATACAATTTGCTTTATAAAATAGGTTCAATTATTTATTTGGTCCTTATACTTGCATTATTTTTACTTTTTAGTCTCTATACTTAGAAAATTTTTACCCTACTCATACATTTTCAATATCGTTTTGACCCCTATCGTGTGTCTTAATTCTGTGAAATAAAATCGTCACAAAATAAAAAAATTTGTAGTTGTTTAATAGCTCATGCAAATTTTCGAAAAGAGAAGTTGATCATAAATGTTTCTTTTGAATATAATATTTTTTAGTATGTTTAAACGATTTATTACTTAATCTTGTGTTGAAACTCAATTTAACATGTTTAACTAAGTTAACAACTACATAGAAATGTCATGAACTTCGTGAAATTATATGGCAAAATGTTAGACAGTGTTTATGAAAATGCTCAAGTGGTTCAACCCGTATCTCATTTTTGCAGTCAACCCACCAAAAATGGGATGAGGTGAATTGGCCTATTTTAAAATGTTGCTTGAGAAGGTTAACACATAATGTTTCATGTAGGTTGATACTTGATAGGTTAACTCGCTTAAATAATAATAAAAAATAATAGTAAAACAAAAATAAATATAAAAAAGAATAAGTCATGGGAGTAAGAATCGAGAAATAAATAAGTACTTTTTATCTTGTGTTATCTATGATATGTTTCCAATGACTTCTGAATTTTTACAAATTTTGAATCATTTATATGACATTCTTGAATCGTCATGTGACTGCATTTAATGTCTGTTACTTGTTACTTAAAGATTAATTTATAAATTACTCCTTTTAATAAGACTTTTCGGTTTATTTTCTATTTTTTAACCAACATATTTGATTTTATAATTATAAAAAGTACTATAGTACTTTTTTATTTAGTTATCTAAATTTGGTAGAAAAAGGTAAATATATATAGAGATTTGTTTGATTACTGTTTTCAATTTTTGCTTTTATTTTAAAAATAGTTTCTAAAAACCTGTTTCTATGATAAAAATTGAGAACAACTTAAACATGTTTTACAAGTTGTACCTTTGTTTTTATAATAGCAAATGTGTAAATAAGTGATAACAATTCTTCCTCTTTATCATTTTAAAACTGTTTTTAAAATCACCTTATCAAATAAACATTTTTCCCTATTTACAAATAATTTTAAAGAACAAAAAACCAAAATAAAATCAAACACACCGTATGTTTTCTTCTTGATTTCTGTCACAAAAATGAAATAAAAATTAACATAAAATAAATTGATAGTTTTATAATTACCAACAAAAATATGATAATTGAAAATATAAAGAGAAAACCAACGGAACACCTATATTTAGCATGTTATTTGGCTGCCAAAAGGTAAGGTTAAAGTTAATTATTAGATCTAGTTCAATTTTTGTCATATATATATATATATTATAACAACTAGAATATCAATGTCTACCATCAAAAAAAAAAAAAAAGAATATCAATGTCTAGCGGTGAATGGATTTCTTTCTTTATAGATTTACGAGTTTCCATATTCGATCACCAAATAAAATGTTTCCTTTAAAGTCATTGTATTTAAACAAGGAATAATTATACAAGAATGCAGACAGCTTTTTCCTCTCACAATCAACACGTTGTTGTTTTTAAGAAACAAGCCAATTTTGTAGCTGAAAAGTTAGCAGACTTAGCTTTTGTTTATCATGATATGTGTTGGATTGAGGACATTCCTGACCAAGCATATCTGTTAGCTAATTCTGATGTACAGGCTATTCCCTCCTTTTCATCAGATGTACAGTCTCTATTCTCAAAAGATAAAAAAAGAAAAAGAAGAAAAAGAAGAAGGAATAATTAAATTCATTTTATTTTTCTTCTTTCATGGTGTTTATAGCAGGTTGTGAGAGCTGCTCTTTAAAGCCTGTAATCAAGCAAGACTTCTTCATTTGAATGGGCATTTTCCTTTTCTAAAAATGATAAATGTAATTTCTTTATTATTATTGGATTTGTTGTGATGATGGAACCTACTGTTGCTTGCCAATTATTTTGCCTGTATTCTAAACTTTAGTCTGCCTTCTCTCAGTTTTGGAAGGCAAATGTGATTTTCCTTGTATGTTGAAGGTTTGTGGAATTACTCTTTAAAGTTTGCAATGAAGACGCCTTCATTTAAAAGGACATTCTCCTGTTCCTTCCTAATATAGACAATTGCAGTATCTTTGCTATTTACTGGATTAATTTGTTGCGTTGCTGGAATCAATTGTTGCTTACCAATTATTTTGATTGTCCTCCTCTTGTCTTTTATTATTTTGACTAAATTGCATTTTTGATTTTCCTATTTTTTTTAATCTATAATTTTGGTCCCTCCATTAGAGACATTTAGTCTTCTTATTTTAAAAATCTACAATTTTGGTTCTTCCGTCAAATCTCTTGCGTTAACTGTTAATAATTTAACATTAATTTTGACGTATTAATACTTAAATGACATATTAAAGTCGGAGTCAACATTAAAGTTAACATTGACACGTCTGAGTCAATGTTAAACCACTAACGATCAATGCAAGAAATTTAATGAAAGGACCAAAATTGTGAGTTTTTTGAAAATAAGAAAATTAAATGTCTCTAAAAAAAGTAAGAGAACCAAAATTGCAAATTTTTAAAAATAAGAGAACTAAATATCTCTAAAAAAAATAAGGAGATCAAAATTGCTGATTGAGAAAAATAAGAAGACTAAAAATATAATTTAGCCTATTTTTTTATCATGATAAAATTATAAAATTAGAAAAATGAACTGAGCAAGAGATTTCCCAAGCCCTGTAGAGAATCTATAATGTAAGAAAATCTATAAAACAAAAACCTTAAAGTTAGTACAGTAAACAAAATGTGATTGTAAGAAAATCTATAGAAAAAGCAACTAAAAGGAAAGAATTTATAGAAAGCCACTTTTAATAATTAGATAAAAAGTCAGCATGTCCAAACAAATAATTTTAAAATCTCAAAACGTACTTTTAAATATACCATATCAGTTAAGAGAACAGAAAAATGAGGTTCAAAGAGCACAAAAATGGAATCTATGATAAGAGAAACTCACGCCATGGAGGAGGACTCGTAATGTAGTAAGAAACATAGGGTAGGTGAACCTTTGGTGGGTGTATTTCTGGATCATCTACCTTAGGCACTGAAGCTCCCCCACGTCCTGCCATAATGGTCGTTCACACACTCTCAACAAATTGCCACTCTATGAAGGAGGCGCCAATCCATTTCAAACACCAACTGCATCCAGGAACTTCCAAGAACGACGTCCAGGATCTGTGAATTTGCGAAGAGATTGAATTAATAACTAAAATCAATATATAGAACACACCCTTTGCCTTTGGTCAATTTTTTGTTACCATGGATACGAAGTAGACACTTTTGTGTGGAACTGAGTTCATCTCTCAAATAGGGGTTCTTTGAATGCCTTTGCAGAAGCCCCCAGCCCTTGACAATGTCCCAATATGTGTTCTGAAGTATTGCTAGCACTGAAGTTATAAGTGCTAACTCCTTCCCTCTCTAGTTGTATATGACAAGTTGCAGCATAGTAAGAATCTGTTAGTTTAATATGTGACAGAATTCCTTCAACGCCACTAACACCTCCAATCAGCAGAGGTCTTTTCCCCAAATCATCAACTTTTAGGACAACAATCCAAGTCATTAGTAACTACAGGCTCTCATGTGTGCATTTTATAACATGTTTAGCACAGTTTTCAATACTAGATTACATGCATTTCATTGTAGTTTAGGATTAGTTATGTGCCTAATTGTATTATTTTTTTCTCTTGTATCATGTTACGCCTTTTTCCTTGCTTGTCTTTAGTTTTAGGAATTTTTACAGGTTTCTTTGGGCTTGAAAAGTAAAAGATTGACACAATTTGGAAGCCTTTTGGATGATTTAAAGATCTTTGAGTGCTTAGAAGTCCACTTGAAAAGCATAAGGGTCATCCCAAAACATTTAGAAAAGAAAAACTTGAAGAAAAATTATTGGAGACCTCGCTACCATCAGGTGGCAATCACCACCATGCGGTGGCGCATTCCTTAATGATAAAAACTACACCAGCGAGTTCGCCACCATCAGGCGGCGCCCACCACCATTTGGTGGTGCATATGTTGGAAGCCTTTTACTCTCCTACGCATCCATCACCATCAGATGGCAATCATCACCACACGGTGGGCAGAAAGGCTTGAGTTATTTTGTAAGTTTTCGACTTCTTTTTGGGAATAGATGGAGACCCATTGTAATTTTAGTTATAAATAAACACTCTTAGAGATTTTATTTTTATCTTTGACCTCGTTTTAGAACACAAAGAATTGGAGGATTGCTTTTTTCTTCTTCAATTGTCTCTGATTTGTCTTATGTTCTTTCTCTTTTCTTTTGGTGTTCTTTCATGACTTTGTGAATAGAATCCTATTTTTCTAGGATTGGGCATAGCCCTATGATTGCCTTAATGAATTAATTTTCGTTTGTCTATGTGTGATCTTGTTCTTTTTTTGATTTCTTTTCTATTGCTTTATTTATGCGAAACAAATTGGCCAACATTTTTCATAACCTTAGGGATTTGGGAAAGTACTGAAAAGTGAACCCAAACACCAAACCTATAGGAAAGGAACTTAAGTTTAAACCACGAAAGTAGATTAAAGCCTTCGAGGAATAATTGAATTAATAAAGAACTCAATGGGTCTAATTGAACACAACCATCACGATAGTAGGTGGTAAATTTGGTTAGATACCCCTTCATATCTTGAAAGGGAAAGAAGGATACCTTAGGTTAATTCACCTTCAATTAGAACAAGTAAAGCACATAGGTAACGAGATTAAGGCATTAAGCGTCGTAGTATGAAACCCCAATCCTAGAAATCTTCTCTTATTGAATTACATCCAATTTCAATTGTTTGCTCAAGTCAATTTTTAATTACATTCTTTTCCAATTGCTCAAACCCTAAATTTTTCAAATAAAATTTCTTTTATTTATTTTTTATTTATTGAGCAATAATTACTAAACGCACAATCCCTGTAGATACGATCTTTGAATTATTATTTGACAACAACTGTGCACTTGCAGCTTTTGGCACCATTGCCGGGGACTGCGTCTCTTGGCTCGGTGATTTTTGCTTTGTAAAAAAATTAAACAAATTTTTCTCCCTTTAAATTCTTGTTTTTTTTTCTTTTATTTATTTTCCTTTTCAAACTTCACATGCTCTTTTCTTTTGCAACCAATTTTCTTTGCGTATGCCAAGATCTCTCTGGCTTGGGGAACCCATTGAAGCAGACCCCGAGATTGAGAGAACCTTCCGAAGAAGGTTAAGACAACAAAGACAGAAGCACTGAGTGATTGCAATTCTTGTGGACACAAAAGCCATGGCAAAAAAAGAAGCGGCTAGACCATTGAAGGACTTTGCCGCTCCAACAATTCGTGGGTTGCCAGCTGGGATAGCCCATCAATTGTAGGGGCAAACACCAATTTTGTGATTTTGCCCGCTCTACTAAGCATGTTGAAGCAAAATCAATTTAGCGAGTTGCCCTCAAAAGACCCCACAGAACATCATGAGATTTCTTAGAAGTAAATGAGACCCAACACTTTCAAGGAATCTCAGCTAATGCACTTTGCCTACGCTGTTTTCTATAACTTTAACATGTAAGGCAAGAGCATGGATGAGGACTCTTCCCAAGAATGCTGTCACCACCTGGGATTCATTTGAGAAAGCTTTCCTCGACAAATATTATCCATTGTCAAGGACGAGTGAAATGAGGAAGCAAATCGCCAACTTTTGCCAAGACGATAACGAGTCTTTTGTTGAAGCATAGGAGAGATTCTCCAGATTATTGCTCATATGTCCTCATCATGGTTTTGAGAAAGAGCTCACAATCCATTTCTTTCACAATGGATTGAATTACCCCAGTAGAATGGCATGATGAAAGACTCGAAATCATTAAGTCCATAACAGCCAATCAACGTCATTAGGTAGGAAAGCAAGGCAATACCTCATGGAGAATTGTCCCAAGTAAGTATGAGGTAAATAACATTGACCTTCTTAAGGCTAAATTGATGCTTTGAACCAAAAGTTTGATAAATTAGAAAAAAGGCAATGTTAATTTGGTCAGTGCTACTAACCTCTCTTGTGAGATTTGTGGTGTATAGGGACATTCAGCTATTGATTGCCAAGCAGGAGTGCCTGAGGAGTTGGAAGAATAAATGGAGAATGTGGCTACCACACATAATTTTTATGACTACCCAAAGAAGGACAACTTTGACCCTTACTCAAATACTTATAATCTGAGGTGGAGAGTTCATCCAAACTTCTCCTACCAGAATAATCAGGGTTAAGGAGGTAGTCGGCAGCAAATTTCCAACAACCCTCATATTTCAATAAAGGCACTGGTGCTCAAAGTTTCCAACAGTCGTAGGATTCGACCCAATAATCACTGTCGAGGCTTGAGAACTTAATGGCTGATTTTATAACAAGCCAAAAGCAAACTAATGAGATAGTGAGTAGCTAACTACTCGGATGGACGACATGGCATTACACAATAAGATGCTGGAAGGCCAGATTTCCCAAATGGCCCAATTTCTTCCTACATCCAATCGTGCTCCAGGTAAGTTCCCTAGTAAGATTGAGATTAATCCTATTAAACATGTTAATGCTCTTACATTGAGGAGTGGTAGAAGGTTAGACGGTCCTGTGTCTAACCAAGAAAAAGAAAGTGAAAGAGAGGTGGAAGTAGAAATAGAGGTAGAGACTCCATCCTTGGTTGAAAAAGAAAAAGAAGGGGGTATTGTAGAGAAAGAGAAAGTGTCTAAAAAGGTACCCCAATGCCTTACCGACCACTTATTCCCTTCTCTCAAAGGTTAGCTAGGTCCAAGTTAGACAAACAGTTTGGTAAGTTTTTAGATATGGTAAAACAATTGTATGTTAACATTCCTTTTGTAGACGCTTTGCAACAAATGCCTATTTATACGAAGTTTCTCAAGGATATCCTAGCTAATAAAAGAAAGGTTGATGAAGATGAAACTGTGACCCTTGTTCAGACTAAGTTACCCCCTAAGCTTAGGGACCCAAGTAGTTTTTCCATACCATGTCTAATTGGTGACATGAGGTTTGAAAAAGCCTTGTGTGATTTGGGGGTTAGTGTTAGTTTGATGCCCCTATCTATTTATAAGAAGCTTAGTGTAGGGGAACTACATCCCACCAATATATCATTACAATTGGCAGATCGATCTGTCAAACACCCTGTGGAGATTGTAGAAGATGTTCCTGTTAAGGTAGGGGATTTATTGATCCCATGTGATTTTGTGGTGTTAGAAATAGGAGAGGGTCCCAACATCCCCATTATCCTAGGTAGACCCTTCTTGGCTACGGCTGATGTTAATATAAATGTAAAGAAGGGTAAGCTTTCCTTAACTGCGGGTGAGGACACCATTGAATTCGATTTGTTTAAGGCTAACAATCTTCCTGTAGTTGAGAATTCTGTGTGCAAGATCGACTCATTGGATCAAGTGGTGAAACAAGAGGCAATCAAGCACTTAATTAAGGATCCAAAAAAGCCATGGTCAATTGGTGAGCCACATGCTAGGCACCTTACAAAGAACAATCCCAAGGAAGTACGCACGCCAAAAAGGGAACCATACATCCCTCCTCACACGCATAGATTGAGAGACCTTAAGACTTTGAGTAAAGAAGGGAAACCGATTGAAAAAAAGGTGACAATCTATTTTCTTCACTTAGCTGTGGGAGATTAATTTTATATATGTCAGGCTTGTGACGTTAAACAAGTGCTTCTTGGGAGGCAACCTAAGCATTTTCTTCTTAAAATTCTAGAACTTTAAACATATAAAAAAATATTTCTTAGTTTGTTTTCTTAGTTTATTTTTATTTTTACTCTAAGTTTTAAGCTTTTGTAGGGAATAAAATTTTGTCTATGGTTTTAGTGTTGATTTCAAGAGCCACAAACCAATTCACTGGCCATAAGAGAGTGCCAACCAACACCGGGGAGTGAAGGATGAACCAACAATTCACAAATTAGTCCACAAAGAAGCCACCATGTGGTGGGAAACATCACCATGGTGTGATAAGCGCAATTTTTTGCACCAAAGTATAGACCTCACGCCACCATGTGGTAGCAAGCGCAACTAGGCGGTGGTGAGGGCGCCCTCATGCTCATTGAAGACCCTCGTGTATGCCACTGTGGGGAGATGATGGCCACGAAGGGGTGGTGCCCCCTTACCTTGTTCTTGCGCTCCAGCGCCTATGCCACCCTTGGGTGGCAACTGCCACCATGTGGTGGGGGCGCCAAAAAAAAAGTATTTTTTTTAAACCCTTCCCCTAACCTTCAGATCATCTACACAACCCCTCATTCCTCAATTTTATTTTTCCTTCATCCTCTAAACCTTCACAACCTACACCAATTCACCATAACCCTAAATACCCACACCACCAAATCCACTCTCCTCCACCCAAAACTCACCTTCCTGTTCTACATTCCACCAAACCTCCACCATTGTCCCATTCCCTTCTTCTTCTTCCTCCATACCCACTTACTCTAACCTCCATTAAAGCCCACCAAGCTGAATTTCGAGACTTCCAAGCTGATGTTTAGGCACATTGGTACCTTTACCTGCCTTCGGGTCCATTTCCACCACATCCAACCCAGTGAGTTTTCTCTCCCCCTCTCCCTTAGCCTTTTGGTTTACATTAGGGACAATGTAATTGTTAAGTTTAGGGTTGTTGGAGGGGTCTGTGTGCTCATGTCTTACATTGCATATTAGGACTTTTATCTTATTTAATTCCCGTATTGCATATCATTTAGTATGGTAAATTTGCTTGCATTGAACTCCCCTATACTTCATTATATCTCTATGCGCTTGATAATTTTTGAATCCTTTTGAGTTGGGTGCCTAATATGCTGAGTTTTGTAGAGGCAATATTGCATTAAATGATCTTTAGGCAAGTTGAGAATTCGCATAAACTCTTTTGTTTGAATACTTGCATTAATTTAAGCTATAAATGTGAGGTTTAAGCCTAAGTAGGGGTAGCTATCCATTGCACAATTTACCCCCAATTCATTCTTTGAGTGTGACATTCTCATTATTGTTATCCTTTAAAACTTGCTTTGGAACCTTCTTAAAGCAACATTATTCTGTTTGCATGAATGAGCATGATCAAGGCACTGAGGAATTTATTCTTCAGACTCCAAAGTTAGAATTGAAACATGATCACTAGTTGCCCCCTTGAACCATACACTGAATGATGTTCTTTTATACCTTATTGCTTGAAAGTTTTATGCTTCATGGCACCCTATAAAGTATATTACAGCAACTTAGTATTAAGTTTGGGGTTCTCTTGTAATGTCTTGTATATTTGACTCTCGCTTGGGAATGTTAACATTTTAAAAATTGAAAGCTTGAAAAAGGGCCAAAAAAAGTTGAAAAAGGAATGTATGAAAGGTGAAAAGAAAAAAAAGAAAAGAAAGAAGCGTCTGAATAAATGAAAATGAAGGACACAAAGGGAAATAAGAGAAATGGTAGGTTTGAAATGTACCCCATTCGTCAAGAATTGTAACACTTAATATGCTTTGTAGGGTATTGGGATTGCTTGTGATGATAATCCCTTTGAATTCATTTTCCTTCAATTCCTCACTTGAATATTTCACCCCTTACCCTCATTACAACCTAATGAAAGACCTTGTGACTCATTTGTGTACTTAGGATACTTTAATGGAGGTAAGGTTCCTTATCAAGCTTATGGTAGGATACTTTGATTAAGAATGGTTGAGTGAAATTGCCTTGTCCTTAAACACTTTGAGTGTAGTAAGATGAGTGACTTGGTCAGTGTAAGCATTGATTCTGGAGACTTAAGCTCTAATTGGATTTGCCTGTGATTATCTATATGTTTAACTTGCTTGTTACATGTACTTTTAATTCCTTGTGCCCCACTTATTGGAGTCCCTGATGTTTGGTATTGCCACAATGATTGCTTGAGGACAAGCAAATTCTTAAGTTTGGGGTTGTTTGATGTGTGCATTTATAACATGTTTAGCATAATTTTCATTACTAGATTACACATATTTCATTGTGGTTTAGGACTAGTTATGTGCCTAATTGCATTATTTTCCCCTCTTGTATCATGTTAATCTTTTTTCCTTACTTGTCTTTGGTTTTAGGCATTTTTATAGGTTTCCTTAGGCTTGAAAAGAAAAAGATTGAGTTATTTTACAAGTTTTCGACTTTTTTTTTGGAATAGACGGAGACCTATTGTAATTTTTGTTATAAATAGACACTCTTAGGGATTTTATTTTTATCTTTCAACCTCGTTTTAGAACACGGAGAATTGGAGGATTGCTCTTTTCTTCTTCAATTGTCTTTGGTTTTCCTTATGTTCTTTCTTATTTCTTTTTGGTGTTCTTTCATGACTATGTGTGAGTAGAACCCTATTTTTCTAGGATTGGGCGTAGCCTTACGATTATCTTAATGAATAAATTATCGTTTGTTTATGTGTGATCTTGTTCCTCTTTTGATTTCTCTTTTATTGCTTTATTTATACAAAACGAATTGGTCAGTGCTTTTCATAATCTTAGGGATTTGGAAAGGTACTAAAAGGTGAACCCAAACTCGGGACCCATAGGAAAGGAACTTAGGTTTAAACCACGAAAGTAGGTTAAAGCCTTTGAGGAATAATTGAATTAACAAATAACTTAATGGGTCTAATTGAACACATCCATCACGATAGTAGATGGTAAATTTGGTTAGATACTTCTTCGTATCTTGAAAGAGAGCAAAGGGTACCTTAGGTTAATTCACCTTCAATAAGAACAAGTGAAGTATATAGGTAGCAAGATTAAGGCATTAAGCGTCATAGTGTGAAACCTCAATCCTGGAAATCTTCTCTTATTGAATTACATCCAATTTTAATTGTTTGCTCAAGTCAATTTTTAATTGCATTCTTTTCCAATTGCTCAAACCCTAAATTTTTCAAATAAATTTTTTTTGTTTAATTTTTATTTTTTTAGCAATGATCATTAAAAGCGCAGTCCCTGTGGATATGATCTTTGAAATATTAATTAACGACAATTGTGCACTTGCAATTTTTGCACATCGAGCTCATCAATCACATAAAAATTGTCATGAGTGTCACAAAGTGGTCTTCTATAATAGGTTGGGTGGCATAAACTGAGCGGGTTGAGATAGAGAAGATGACTTGGAAGCTTGGGTGGGACATGTAAAGATGATAAGACTATAGAAAAAGAAACTACTGATTGCTGTAAACCATTTCAACAAAGATAATACAAAGGGACTTGAGTACTTGAAACATACAAAATTAATCTCCAATCCTCCAGATCCTAAGGCTGCTCTTGGAGGAACATAAGGTGGCTTTTTAGGTCGCTCAGGAGGAGTGGAGGGCCTTTACACTAATAGTGTTGCTCCTTTTCAAAGTCCTTAATTCTACTTGGCTCTCTGAAGAGGAGAATGAAAGAATTGGTCTCACTATGTCTTTGTTTTCCTACACCTCCTATATCTCTCAAATGTGATTCACAAGCTACAATTGGTGTGGCTAATAACAATAATGCTTCTAATGGTAAGAGAAGGCACATACGTATAAGATAAAGTATTGTTAGAAACATAATTAAATTGTTGATATCTCACTTAAGTATATGAAAAGTGAGAAAAATATTTCAGATCCTTTACAAAAGGATTATCCAAGAAAATTGTCTTGGATATGTCGAGGGGGATGGGCTTAAAGTCATGAGCAGAAAAAATTATGGTGGACACCCAATTAATGGTCAAATAAAGCCATATGAATACTCCTATGCACTACACTTCTCATCCTTATGTCATGTGGTAGTGCTTAATGTGAGGTTGAGCCATAAGCTCTTAATATATACATAGCCCTTAATATGGGTGGTGCTATAGAGACGCACTTGATGTATCTACCTATGTGAGTGTGAAGGCACAAGCTATGACACCCTTTACCCCAAAACTAATTGTTAAGTAAATATTATGGAAATATAATATACTTTTCATTTGCGAAATACAATAGTAATTTAAAAATATTTCTCTTCACACGGTAAAAGATAAAACATGCATAACTCGCATCAACTTAAACTCCATAACATACTTTACTAATTAACGAAAAGATGGTGGCCCACAATTGGCCATACAAGTCTTTGAAAATAAACCAATTTAAAGACGTAAAACTATTAATTCCAAGTTTAAAAGCTTAAGGCATAAAACAGTAAATAACCAAAACCCCGATGTCACATTACTATCAAAGTTGACAAAACCCAAAGAAATTGTAAATAACTGCAATGAGGCCAATGCCTCTATTCTAAGACTCTTCCTCAGGTTTCTATTGGACATCACCTGTACATCATAGACATAAACAGAAGACACAAGAAACAAGGGAGTAAGATACATCTTACATCATGCTCAAAGTACGACAATGGAAACAGGTAGAATACACAACACATGCATAATCAAAATAACATTAATTTGCAAGGATTAAAAACTCACAAACATATGCAATGCCCTGTCACTTAACTTCTACTTCTTATGCACATGTGGTACCAATCTAAGTTCATCTCGAAAGTAAACTAGGAATAAGTGCACGGCCATAAGAAGCGTCATCGGTATCGATGCCTTCGACTTTTGCCCTCTCAACTAGTATGATATTACCTGATGACTAGTCATGGTTACCCAATTTTCTCAATACACTCTAACTCCATGGGATCAGCATGGGCCATTGGAGTTTCCTAACCGGATACCACCCCCAAGGCTTGGGTTAGAGTCCCCATCCCATCTCCACCAGTTGAATTCCTACATACTTTCTTTCTCCATATGACTCAATGTCATAATGCATGGTCATATAAAATGTTCACAACATTTCATAGTTTTTTTTTTATCATAGAGCATTAACACAAGTCAACAACATACACATTTTCTCAAGGCAAGTATCAACCACAAGATATAAGTCTAACAAGACATCCAAGCAATGATAATCATATAGAAAATAAGCATAGAAGGCAACTATATAACTTTCAATCCCTTATTCTTAGCTAAGACATTAACCTTAGTGTCATGGAGGGTCACGCTTAGCGCCGCTTCACTTTACTTCTATACCATCTCTATGGTAGTAGGCCACTTATATAGGAAATTCACTGGTACACTCACGCTTAGCACCATTTTTTGGCGCTTAGAACCACCCCGCTTAGCACCAAAGTTCTAGCACTTAATGCCAAACCTCCAAAGGACCAGGGATTGCTCTTCGCCTCTTCCACGCTTAGTGCCAATTCTGGTGCTTAGTGCCAAATTTCTAGCGCTTAACGCCAAACTTCTAGGGGGCTGTCTTTATCTCTCATGCTTAGTGCCAACTACAATTTCTGCAGATCACAAGAGTTCGCAAAACGTGCAACCCACAATTTACTTTGGCTTCCAAACACTCCAAAAGAGATTGATCAATTCCTAATATTTGCTATTACCTTTCTTATTAACCCTATGAACTCCTCACTCACTCACAAACCCCTCAAAACCCATTAATTCCCTAACTTAGGCACAGAAGAAAAAGGCAAGAACAGTCATGACAGCCACACTCATAATTAAACATGAAATTGCTATAAAATGCATTAATGATTGGGAAAATCGCATTCCTTTTCACACACAATCATACAATTCACAAACAATTGAGGTCTAGGACCAATCCCTCTACCTATGACCAAAGTCATACCTATGAATGAGATAACTCAATCTCCCCTTACCTTGAAAGAGATGATCTCTTGCAAGAAGATGCGAACGGTGCAGTGGTGTCTTCCTACAATTCCTCACTCCTTAAGTACAGAGGCTCTAATGACACGATATCTCTTAGGAGGCAAAAGAGAGAACGAGGAAAAGGGTTAAGTTTTCAAGAAATCTAAAGGACTCTTAAAGCTAGCTTTGGGCTTATGAAAACTAAACCCAACACAAGGGTCTTAAAACTTTTAAGGACATTTTAATTACAAAACCCTATTTTAAAGGTCCAGTATCTTCTTTTTTCCAAAATTCCATAATAATAATAATAATAATTATTATTATTATTATTATTAGGAAAACATTGGGGTATTATATAGGGCACCTTCCTTGAAAGACTTAGGCTATCTTTCTAGAGCACTTATAAGTAACCCAAGGTGCATACATATAAAGGGCTAAATTATTGTGCAAAAATTTAATCACGGAGCTATCACAATTTTAAAGGTAAAAGTGTGTGTTGTGAGGGTCTCATCTTAAGTCCATTAAGTTCAAGAGTAATTCACTTCTTGGACAAAAGGTGTTGCCTCACCTCACTATGTGTTAATTCAACCCTTAGGACATTAACACTTATGTACAAAAAACCTTTCCTTGCCCAAATTTTTTTTTCTTTCAGTTGCCATTAGTGGGGGATTGTGGAAATAATGGCATATAAGTGCTAATTATTTCTTTGTTACCATTGACATATTAATTGCTTTATTACCGTTGGCATATTCGACATTACAAAATTCTAATAAAATTGCTTTATTAGCCATTTATTTACACCCATCCATTTTTTTTCTAGTATTAAAAGTTATTCTTAAACCCTTGCCAATGGACTGATTTCATATACACTATATAAGTGGTGGTAGCAGGAGTCTTGAGATATCAAGAACATTTCTCTACTTCCAACATTTCTCTCTTTCTTTTCCCAAGATTTTTCTTCTTCTTGAGTTCTTCTGGGCATTGTTCATGAGACTCTAATGTGTTTTGGTCTCGAGTGCACGGGTTCAAACACACCGTTGTGTAAACCTTAAGGAGCAAAATTGGATATCGGGTTGCACTAGAGGTCCACCGAAAATTGCTTTCAAGGCAATGACTATTGCCATGACATAGTATTCCTTTTCATCTTTTTTTTTTAACCATATTTCTAACAACTTTGACCCTAACAGCTACTTCAATCCATGTCTTTTTTTAATTATTTTTCACAAATGGTTATGATAGGGAAGTTGTTCCTTTGTCATCCCAATTGTATCCATCATGAGGATATCAAATTCCTTCAAAGTTACCTCTCTCTCTCCTTAAGATGTGTATAATCTTCCGTAGCCACCTATCTTTAATGCAATGACTCTTGTATTGCCTTAATCTCTACAAGATTAGAAGATGTTTCTTTAGATTTCACTTTACACTTCCTTTTTGCCATTTTCATTCCCATTGGACGTTGGAAAGGAAATGACGTTTAGTCAAATTTGCAATTTATTGGTGTATTCGATAGAGATGATAAGGTGTACGCCCCTGAAGTAGATGTCTTTGTTCTTTTCAAAGAACCTCCACCCTACTCTGAATTCCATTTAGGATTATCTTTCAATAAACGCCATGCATACTCAAATTTGAATGTTTCTCCTTCATCTTGATTAAAAATGACAAATGCATCATTTATGATATCATTCTTAGAGCTCCCACTTTTCTTTCTCTGCATAGCTTGTATGAAGCACCTGACAAACTTTTGAACTGCACAATTTATCTTTTGCCAACAAGCTTTTAGTGCACCTATTCCCCTCTCTCGTTCATCACCACGATATTCATTATAGTTGTCTTTGATCATTGACCAAAAACCATCTGCCTTTTGGTCAACCCCCGTAATTCGGTCCTTTGAAACATTCAATCATGCTTAAATGAGTAGTGTATCCTCTTCCATTGTAAACCTTTGTTTAGAATTCACACAACCACTCAAGCTTCATTAATTGCAATATTTTCCAAGTTAATTTGGGAGGAAAATGAAGGAACTTGAGAAGCTAATATGGATCCCACCGGTGTTTGCACTTGTTGATCGGAGCAATCTTCTCTGCTACTCATTGCTGAAGCCGCACCAAACATAACAGGACTAGTTGTTGGCAATGAAAAATTTAATCCACTTTGGCCCAACATTACAAATGGATTACCCATATCTAACATATTTGGTGGAAAGAAACTAGGGAATGAAAATTGGAAAAAAATTTCCATGTTTGAGTTATTTGGAGAATTTGAAGATATAGGAGGATTTTCAACATTTTGACTATTTAGAAGTTGCAAATTTTGCATCTAATTGAACAAAAAAATTAGGAACATTAGAATCCATTTGCGTGTAAAAAGGAAGGAAATACAAATAAGAAAATTTAAGTAAGCAAACAGATGAAATAAGACAAGAGAAATTGAGAAGATTGTTGTGTGAAAAAAAATTATCCACATGCATTATTTATATACTGTAAAATTTGACCGTTAATGTAATAAAAATATGACCGTTAATGTAATAAAAAATGACCATTATTGTTTTTAAAACATGAAAATAAAAAATGTGAAAAATGACTGTTGGTAAATTGTACCGTGGGTTGCTCTGTGATAAAACAAAGATGTCTATGTGTGAAAACAATGAAAAATAATATTATATTATTATTAAACAAAAACTGGCCCACATTGTCAGCAGAGCAACGGTTGCTCTGTATAGAAACCCAAAAATGGTCCCACCAAGTTTCTCTCCAATGATGTAAAAACTTTATTTGGGTTGTTATTACTGTGCAAGTCAGTAAAGAAACCCCCCATTGGAAATGCTCTTAGAGTTGAACGGATTTGTACTCTAGCATCCAACAATAAACCGTTAATTTCGTTTCTTAAATATTATTTTTTCTGCTGAATAGTACCTAAAATAATAACTATATAAATAATTTCAATATCCATCAATTTATTTAGTATAGTTTAGGGATTAATTTAAAAGATTTTTTAATATTTAAAAATTACTTAATATAATTTTTAATACTTAAAAGATTACTTATATAGTTTTTATTATTATTTTAAGGATCACTTAAAAAAATGTAATAATTGAAAGATGAAATTGATGATTTATTCATTATTAATAATGGCTGCCTCAGGATCAATCTTGCAGCACTACAATAAATAAGGTTTGTGAGTCTTCTAAACAGGGAAAGTAAAATTTCTAGGTCTTTAGAGAGGCAAACAGAGTTGTCGACCTTCTCGCAAAACATGGTCTTCAATCCAGTCAGGAGATCGTGATTTTTGATCAAGCACCTAGTTTTATTCAAGAAATAACAGAGGATACTGCCTCTGATCTGTGCAGTAGCAGTGGTTAGATTGAGCTTTTAACCCCTTTATATCACCAAAAAATAACCATAGGAAGTATAGAATTTAAACCATGTTTTCAATTTTTAAATTATTTGACAAATGAACGTATAAAAGAAAAAAAAATACTAAAAAAGTATAAATTAAAATATAAAAATATTTATAATTGAAAAGGACAGTCAAGTGATTAGATTAAACCATAATATGAATTTATAATTTAAGAATAAAGCAATTCCTTTTAAAATAATGTACTGTAATTTAATAAATAAGAATGGAGAATGACCTTGCAGATATAGCTCTTCTAAAATAAGCAATTCACATTAAAATAGCAAATTTTAATCGTTGATTAAAAAAAAAATCAATTGTCAATGCTATGCATACATACATAATAAATTATAAAAAATATTAGAATATTAATTATTGATTTTTTTCTTTAACAATTGACATTTCTAACCCGTGTATTTACATAGATATTTTTATAATTTAAATAAATTTTAAAAGATAAAATAAAAAATAAAATTATAAGGTAAATATAAATAATTAATTCAAATACATAAACTTAGATTCAAAAAGAAAATGAAGTAAATTGAAAAAAAAGAAAACAAATATTATGTGCATTGTGCATGTTTAATTTTACTTAAATCACGTATTGGGAGAGGTCAAACATAAACAAAATCGCATGCATAGGCCATATTTACGGTAGGGCGAATAAGGCCTTCACCATAGGCCCAATTAAAGATTCTATTTTTTTTATTATTATTCATAGAAAATTAATTTAAATTTAAATTATTAACCTATTAGGTGATACATTTTATTATATTTTTGTAGTTGATTTGTTAGTATGATTATACAATTATATATATATATATATATATATATATATATATATATAGGTCAAGATCCATTGACACCAAGTGTCAAAGTTAATTAAATTACACCTTTAATAACTTTTTGTAGAATGCAAATTTAATCAATCCAACCGTTGAATTCAATGTTCTTATTAATTAGATTAAGTATACAAAATTTCACACAATTCCAAAATTATTTAGTAGTTCATCGCATAACTTTATTTTAACGTACAATAAAAAATTAAAATATATGTAAATATTCAATATTAGATGACACATCTAGAAAAGTCCAAATGATGTGAAATTTGACATACATGATCATAAAGATAATATCACATAATTCAACAATTGGATTAGTTAAATTTGCAATATATAAAAAGTTATTGAAGGTGTAATTTGACTAACTTTGACACCTGGTGTTAACAGATCCCGACCCTATATATACATATATATATATATATAGAGAGAGAGAGAGATGTATGTATGTATGTATGTATATGTGTGTGTGTGTGTGTGTGTGTGTGTGTGTGTGTGTATGTATATATATATATATATATATATATATATATATATGTATGTATGTATGTATATATATGTATGTATACATACATACATATTGTTGTAGATTATTTGAAAAAAAAATTACTCATTTAAAAAGTTATAGGAAATATTAATTTATATTTCCTTTGGATTCAAATAAGCAATTCACATTAAAATAGCAAATTTTAATCGTTGATTAAAAAAAAATCAATTGTCAATGTTATGCGTACATACATAATAAATCATAAAAAATATTAGAATATTAATTATTGATTTTTTTCATTAACAATTGACATTTCTAACCCGTGTATTTACATAGATATTTTTATAATTTAAATAAATTTTCAAAAGATAAAATAAAAAATAAAATTATAAGGTAAATATAAATAATTAATTCAAATACATAAACTTAGATTCAAAAAGAAAATGAAGTAAATTGACAAAAAAAACAAATATTATCTGCATTGTGCATGTTTAATTTTACTTAAATCACGTATTGGGAGAAGTCAAACATAAACAAAATTGCATGCATAGGCCATGTTTACGGTAGGGCGAATAAGGCCTTCACCATAAGCCCAGATAAAGATTCTATTTTTTTTATTATTCATAGAAAATTAATTTAAATTTAAATTATTAACCTATTAGGTGATACATTTTATTATATTTTTGTAGTTGATTTGTTAGTATGATTATACAAGTATATATATATATATATATATATATATATATATATAGGTCAAGATCCATTGACACCAAGTGTCAAAGTTAATTAAATTACACCTTTACTAACTTTTTGTAAAATGCAAATTTAATCAATCTAACCGTTGAATTCAATGTTCTTATTAATTAGATTAAGTATACAAAATTTCACACAATTCCAAAATTATTTAGTAGTTCATCGCATAACTTTATTTTAACGTACAATAAAAAATTAAAATATATGTAAATATGCAATATTAGATGACACATCTAGAAAAGTCCAAATGATGTGAAATTTGACATACATGATCATGAAGATAATATCACATAATTCAACAATTGGATTAGTTAAATTTGCAATATATAAAAAGTTATTGAAAGTGTAATTTGACTAACTTTGACATCTGGTGTTAACGGATCCCGACCCTATATATATATATATGTATGTATATATATATATATATACATACATATTGTTGTAGATTATTTGAAAAAAAAATTACTCATTTAAAAAGTTATAGGAAATATTAGTTTATATTTCCTTTGAATTCAAACAAAAAAATGGCATTGAAATAAATATAAAGATTAAATTCATAAAGTATGATTCATTTAAAAAACATTTTGATGAAAATAAGAGTTATGAGATCACACATTCAATAAAAAAAAATATTTTGGTTCTTATAAGTTTTGATTGTTTTGTATACATATTAAATCAATTTATTTTTTTCATTCACAACTTATTTAAACAAATTTTAAAATATAAAATCACTTCAGACTTTTTTATTTGAATTGAAAAAAAAAAAAATAAGTTTTAGTAAACATGAACTTGATATTAGTGATATTGACTTTTTTCTCAAATTGATATGGTAGTAAAAGAAATACTAACAAAAGAAATTAAAACCCTATTAGAAGTATTAAACTTAATTAAAAAATTGATTATTTTTAAATGTATGTAATTTTTTTTTTGTACAAACTACAAGTATCCTCCACTGGAAGCAATCCTACTCGAGCCGGATAGGACCACTATGGGCAACAAAACTCTCCTTCCGAATATTTAGCGTAGCTGCATATCTAAAACTCGAACTCAACACCACTAGTTAAGCTGGAACAACCTCGCGACAGATGATCCACACGCTCAGTGGTAAATGTATGTGATGTTTATAAAATATTATTAATAATATTTGCAATTATTGTTATCGTCAAAAGAAAAAAAATTAATTAAAATTTTTTAGGTTCAATTTGAGATCAATTATGTTTAGTGATTGAATAAATTACCATTGAGTGAGAAGTTAAAATTATTTGATTATTAAACTTTAATTAATAATTTTGTGGTTTAAAAAGTTAGAAGAATAAAATAAAAATTAATAAATTATATTAAACATATTAAACATTTCTAAAAATGCTCTCATTTAAGTTTACTGTACAAACCGAGTACGAAATCACATGTTTATTTGTTATAGGTTAAAATATTAAATTAAAAGGCAAAAATTAAGCATCTGACTGAAATCAAACGCATTAGTATTATATATAGCTTTCATATGCATACAAATTTGTAGTAATAAGCATTTTCCTTTGGCAAATCTCCTTTTGCCGGTGACAATGCCAGAGCCACCTTGGGCTGAAGTGGCAGTGGTGTAGAAGATTATTAATAGAATTCGAAAATGTTGAAATTGTTGAGGGGGGTATTTGGGATGGCTTTTGGGACCAACCAAGTAGAATGTTACGTAGTGGTGTATAGTGTTACACACATGATCACCACTAGCTGCTAGTGTGTTTAGTTGAGAGGAAAGCAACATAATTTGGCATGCAGGGTATCCCTTACTTTATACAAATTGCCGCGAGAGGCGAGAGCGTGTTTTGCATAAAAAATAAAATTAGGCAAAGTCTTGTTTTATTTAAAAATAAAAAATAAAAAAATTCAAAGTCGTAATTTGTTTAGTATTAATACTTAAGGAGTGCAGTGTCACTTTTAGAAGTCTCTACATGATCTATCCCTTAGAAGTAAATACCTTTCAACTCACTTCCTCCTAAATTTTAAGCCAAATTATACTAACCAAGTCACAAAAAACCTCGGTTATTCTTAACATAAATATGCTAATGATATGAGTTATTAATCCTCTTAACACTTTGTTAACTTCCAGCCATCATGACACTCATCGTTTCACCAACATTGGGTCACCTAAAAACATGAATAACACGCAAAGATGTGCTGCTCAATGTGTCTATAATTGGAACCCAAGATCACAATGACCAAATTTTCAAAAATGATTCTAAGAAAGCGTAAAAAAGAATGTGGTTTAAAGGGGAAAAAAGATATTATTTCAGGTAAAGAACCAAAAAACATAATAGAATTTTAGGGAAATAGCAGGAAAAGAACATTCAAGGGACTTCAGGAGAACACCCAAAGGAATACATGACACTGAAAACAGCAAAAAGGAATAGGAAAAGGAGGAGGGTGGAACTAAAGAAAAAAGAGAAAATGAAAGCAATAGAAGCAATACATATGACTACAACACCCTGCCTTTTTTTAGGGGATAATAAATTAACAATTAAGTTCAGTACTTAGTAAAAGTGGAAACTCACTCTCAACAAGACTAATAACTTAAAACTATGTTCGACTAAAGAGAAAGAGCTATGAAAGAAAAAAAGAGGAACAAAAATACAGATAAGAAAACATTTTCTTTTGCTTTGTTGCAGACAAAATGAAGAAAAAAGCTAACTTCAAAAACAAAATTTCAAAATTTTCTCTCCATTCAAACAAACAGAGGATAAATATTCAAAACAGAATACACACACCAAAAAATAAATCCCAAAGCAAAGCCACTAGCTCAAAGAAAACCCTAGAAAAAAATTGACTCTACACTTTTAGTTATTTACAACCAGATCAACAGAAGGAGAAAGCACCAAAAGAGCTACATATTGTTTAGGCTTCCAGTATGTCAATAAACCTCAAATGTTATTGGATGGAAATTTGAATGTTTTCTCTAAACCTAGTGTTTTTTCTCATTAACATTTGCTTTTTATATAGGATATCTTGTTATGTAACCAGTGCTATCGCCATTTCTACCAAATATATTTGTGACTTGTTAATGAGGCTTCATCCTCCTCAACTTTGACCTTGTATTGTGTTGACATTTTTCTGTGATGATCAAAAAGGAACCAAATAACTTGTCCTCTTTGTATATCCCCTTCCTGGTCCCTCTAGATTAAAGATAATGCCTCAGCTAAAATAACTATCATCATCATAATAAAAAAAATTAATAAATAACTAGAATTGAAAACAGTGCTATTTAAAAGGGAAAGCACGAGAAAAGGGCAAAACTCTGCCTCCAAAACACAGCTGCATTCCCAAGGATTCAACTTGAGACCCCAGTTAAGCTAGAACTGTCCCCTGCCAGCTAATCAACACACTCAGAGCTAAATATCTAAATGCAATTGTATAAATATAATTGAAATATTTTGACCAAAAGAAATTATGATTGAAATACATCCAATTTGATAAAATGATCTCAAGTTTTCTGTTGTGGTCATACAACTCTATTTCCCTCACCCTCGCATCCTGGCAATTGGATGACTAAGGCCCTGGTTGGATCAACTTTTCAACAAGTATTTTAAGGAGAAAAAAATAATATACAATGAATTAAACTTCTTTCACAAGTTAAAATCAACTTATGCACTTCAACTTTTATATAACCTCTCAAATCTAACTTCTCCAAAAGCTCAAGTGCATAAGTTGATTTTTAATTTATGAAAGAAGTTTGATTCATTTAATTTTTTATTTTGATATCTTATAAGTGTTTATTGATAAGTATATCCAAACAAAACCTAAGGCCCAAGGCATGGAGACTAAGGATATGTTTGGTATGGAATTGTGGAGGCAAAAAGGAAGGAAAGATAATTTTATTTTGGAATTAAAAGGGTTATATAATGTTTATAGAAAAACAAAAGACTAAAATATTAATTTATGCTAATTTGTCATTTTATTTCTTTCATTTTAAAAAATTACCAAATTAGAGAATATTTATAAGAAATGAAAAATTTACCATTCCTTTCCCTCCAAAACTTCACTCGCAAAAATACCCTAAAGGGAACTATTCTCCACCAATTAGATAATATTTTTCTTCAATCTTTTTAATGTAGTTGACATCCATTGAGATACTTTTGCTTTTCGATTGAGGAACAGAAAAGTAGAAAACTATTTTATCAGGTAACAAATATCTTGAATAACGCAACATAACGAAATCAACTACTAACCAAGCTTTACCAAGAGTTTGATTCTGCACTAGCAAGGTAGTTGTCAATTAACAACATCAATTTAAAGCCTAAAAGTGCATGAAGCTAACATTACTATTAACTATTAAGGAAGAGAAAAGCTACATCTGCAATCTGCTACATGAGAACAGATACATACCAGAATAGATAAAGAAGAGAGGGGTCATCAGATACTTAGCATGGGACACATACAGTGATTACTAGAGGATAGTCATCATAGCACTAGTACGTACTTATTCTTCCGTTATCACGAGCTTCCCTCAGAGCTAATCGCCCAAGGTATATATTATTTACCCTTCCTCATCATAATCTTCCTCATCCTCTTCTAGTCGACTACCAAGGTTTGCAAGCTGCATAGTGTCAATGGCCATCTTGTCCACATCAGATAGGGACCAGCCTGGAATCTCTTCATGCTTAATCTCATTTTCCGAGGCAGCAGGCTCAGGCAATGAAGCCTGAACAGCTGTGCTAGCATTTTTGTCCTCGTTTTCATTTAAGTTAGCATTCAGATCAATGTTACAGAAAGATTGAGTACTTTCCTCTGGCACAGAAAAGTTCTCCTTTGATAGCTCTTTGGATTGCGGACCATTATCTATTGGCACACTTGTATTAGGAATATCATTGCTACTTTGCTGAATAGAGGTGCAAGGCTCAGATTCAACCTGCTGATGACAGATATCTCTTTCAACAGTTCGAGCCCCTCGACCACGGCCTCTTCCTCTACCTCGGCCTCTTCCCCTACCAGGAGTGCCAGTGTGGCCCACCTCACGCTGCAACAAAACAAAAGGCGTTATTGACCAAAACAAAAGAAGTCCAAGACTAAGCCATTTTACACACAAGACACAATTTCCCTTCCTCCCAAGAGTAAATTTTAATAACATTACTTTAAAAACAAAACAAAAATATCCACTTAATATCACATACTTGTAGTAATTTAATCATTTCAAAATTTGGAGCGCAATACAATTTCATCATGATAACTAGATATAATTCAATGGTAGAATTAACAGAAATCATTTTCTGCAAGGAGTTATGAGACGGTGAAAGTGTAACAATTCTTGCACCATTGTCAATGTGCGTGCGTGTGTGTGTGTGTCACTTTACCATTATTTAAGAAATATAATTAATTATGTATTATCCAGGTTTTTCACGAAAGCGCAATTACCATCTTGCCCCTCTTAGCCTCTTCATCACTGTCATTGCCCTCATCACCAGCAGCTTTCCTGGTAGAATGTAGAATTCTTAACCACATTAATTGCTTATATGGATAGTTAAATCAGACACAGTAAAGAAAAAGATAAAGGCTATTGAACTTCAAACCTTCTCTTTGAAAGTGCACGATCATCAGCTCCAGCCTCAGAATGGCCATGGCCATGTCCGTGCCCATAGTCAGGAACCCTGCTGACAATGTCTCTCAGAAAGTCAAAGACATTATAACTTTGTACACAATGTTTCCTGCAATTTACATTTACCACTGGTTAGACTAGACTTGCTGTATATTCAAGATATAAATGACATGGAGAAACATGAAAGAGAAGTGGTATTATGTCATAAATTAAACAGGTCCTGAATATTATATAGTTTAATTTAACAATGTGGAAAAAGACGTCAGAGAAAGTGAATTTTTAACTCCTAGACTTGGTTACAGGTCCCCATTCTTCAGTGCTATCAACTACTCAGGGTTTTCAGTTAACAAGGTGTCACACAGGCAAGTGATAGCCGTCTACTGTTTAAATATAGCACACAATACAAAAGAAAACACAAATCGTACGCACATTTGAAATCTTAATGATGAAGTCACCTATTTTACAAGGCAACGACACCATTTTTGTAGAGGGGGACAGACTAACAAACACTGCACATTTTTCCCTTTAGCTCATCCATTTTCAGCTAAAAAGGTGGCAGAATTATTTGTCAAAGCAGCTGGATTTCCATCCTCAATTGTCTCTGATAGAGACCCACTTTCATGAGTCATTTTTTGAAAAGAATTGTTTCGGAGGGAAGGTGCTCAACTTCATATGAGCACCACTTATCATCCCCAAATAGATGGGCAAATAGAAGCAGTTAATCATTGTCTAGGGGCATAGTTAAGGTCCTTGACTGGAACAAAGCCAAAACAGTGGCCCCTTCACTTAGCTTGGGCTGAATTTTGGTTCAACATGAATTACAATGCCTCTATAAAAATTTCCCCTTTTCATGCTATGTGTGGTCAAGAACCTCCCTTGTTGCTAAAAGGAACAATTATTCCATCTAAAATTAATGATGTTAATCGGTTGACCCAGCAAAGGGATGACTTGCTGCATGAGCTACAAGCCAATTTACTTAAGGCCCAATACCAAATGAGAAAATATGCTAATTAGCGTAGGAGGGAAGTGAAGTTTTAGGAGGAAGATTGGGTCTTCTAAAAACTGCAGCCCTATAAGATGAGATCATTGGCCAAGAAACCTAATGAAAAGTTGAGAACTCTTTTTTATTGGCCTCATAAGGTGCAACAGGTATAACACCTAGTAGAGAAACCCAATCCTGAGTGAAATAAATACCTTGACTTCAATCTTTTTCAATAAAATCATCACGTAGTAAATCAAGAAAACCTAAAGTGATTTCTCTTTCCCCTTCAAGTTTACCTACTACAGTACCAGCATGAACATGATCTCCACCAAACAAACGTAACGCTCTAGCTAGTACACAAAAGTGCATACCATGATTCTTTTGTCTGTCGATAACTGCATGCATTGCACGATGTATATGAAGAAGTATACCCTTATCCCGATAATAATGAGCTAAGCTAGTATTTGCAGTGAACCCCCCTATTAAGTAATCATGCATTATAATAGGAACACCCAATTCTCTGGCAAATACAGCTCTTTTTATCATCTCTTCACATGTACCCGCAATTGCATTCAAGTAATGTCCTTTGACTTCACCTGTTTCAGCTTGTGCTTTATAAATCGCTTCGGCACAAAATAAGAAACAGTCTCTCCAATGCATAAATGGTTGGGAATTCACATTTTCATCATCTTTGGTAAAATCAAGTCCCCCCCACAAAGACATTCATAAACTGCTCTACCATAATTCTTAGTGGATAACCCCAATTTAGGTTTAATAGTACAGCCTAATAGGGGACAGCCATACTTGTTCAATTTATCTCTCTCAACTGGGATGCCATGAGGCGGACCTTGGAAAGTTTTAATATAAGAAATAGGGATTTGCAAATCCTCCAGACGTAGAGCGCGCAGGGCCTTGAACCCAAATACATTACTGACAATGGAAGTAAACATGTTAGTAATAGAACCTTCTTCAAAAGGTCTAAGGGATAAGCTACATAAGCAATATATTGATTTTCTTCTCCAGCAACAGGTTCAATGTGATAGCATCGTCCTTTTAACAATCAAGACTGGTAAGCCCATCGGTCCACACAGTTGTCCATGTACCAGTAGAAGATTCGGCAGCTACCGCGGCACCTGCTTCTTTAGACGAAACTCCAGGTTGAGGAGTTACTCAGAATGCTGCCAAGATATCAGTATCTTTGGTTTCATAGTCAGGAGTATAATAAGTCAATTTATAATCTTTAACACCAGCTTTGAACCCAACACTTGCTTTAGTCTCTATTTATTCATAGAAGGCAACTTCCCATTAGACAAGTGTATGTTAGAAGTCATGACAAGAAAGGGAAATAGGAGCTGCTAACTTCTGTTAACTCTGTTAGTTTTTTGTTAGTTGTTAGTTAACAATGCTGAAGGGATTACTTGAACTATAAGAAGGGAATCAGTCACAATAAGAGAGGTGGGTAACAATGAGAGAAATGAGAACATAGGAATGAAGTTAAAAGAAAAATAGGAAGATATTGGAAGCTGTGACAGAAAAAAATAGTGGAATGTGAGTATCTACAAAGTGTGAAAAAAACACTACAGGAAAAACACAGATATCTCATATATGTCTAAGTTGCAGTAAGTAAGAATGGCCCTGTTATCTCTACTCTGTTTTTGGAACTGTAAAACAGTGGTTGGAGGTGAGCTTGGCCAGAAAATGAATGGGCTTGTCCAGGAAAGTGATTGCAGCATTATCCTCCACTATTTAGAAGCTATTCAGCAACAATTTTAGCCACTATTCATGTAATGCAAAAATACTACACTGAGTTTTCTGTAGCAGCCAGCAACCCCTTTGCTACAGTAGCACTATTTGCTGCTACTGATAACTATGAAGGGGACAAACAAGACAAAAAAAGACTTCAAGATGTTAGCACATTTCCTTCTAGTCAAAGATATAAATAAATTGACTGATTTTGGACCGGGAAGCATGCAGCACAACAATTACTAGAAATAGATAGCAATACAAGTTGCATGCTTGGGGCAACTAGGCTACAGAAAAAACTAATCTATTCTACTGCCCGAGCTAATGATAAATAGCCTCACTGTATGTTTATTCTCTCATAACCCATAAACCTCAACATTAACAGAACACTTTTGTTTTTGGTTCAACTAAAGGAACATGTTAAATGACTTTTTCCGATCAAAGGCAGATTTCAATGAAGTTATAATTTCAATAAATTTTCCCATTAAATCAGTTAAGAGATATAAAACTTAAAAGCTTAATATATAGGATGGCTTGCTCATACATAACATGGACCTTCACCCTCTTTAACCAAGTGATGAGGCGTAGGAAGTTTGCTACCTCAATGTTTAATAATTAAAACAAATTTCAGCACAGGGTAAAATAGGTCAATGAATGGACACACTTCAAGCCTAAAGGTTCATTGAAGTAAAAACAACTATAAATTACAATATTCCTTGACTTACAAATGCAATGCATTCATGGTCTTTGCTCCTCTCTGAAGAGTTATTTCATAAGTGCGGTCACAAAGATCTTGCAAAAATAGCTCCAGAGCTTTAGCTGTAAAAAATTCAAGAGTGGTATCAACAACATATGTGGGAAAAGACCGAGCTGTGGCCAAGTGCTGACTAGGTAATAAGTAAAAGAAACTTACATACTAAAACAGGAACCGCCAATGCTATCTTTCCAACATCCTCATCTGCTTGCATTATCTTCTTTATCCGAGCCTGCAAATTATTGTTTCCATCAGATAAAGCATTCTTTCAAAATATCTTCCTCCCTAAATATGGAACAGAAAAGAGGAAGAATTGAAATCTAAATTGCATTTTAACACTCACATTGGTTAATAAGAACAGTATGGTTCAACTGAAAACTTAGTTTCAATTTCATAGAATCTAATCCCTCTCCCCAAACCCCCCCCCCCCCCCCCCCCCCCCCTTTCCTTTTTCCCTTCTGTGTGTTTCAAATATGGTAATTGGTATCCCTGTCAGCTACATAATAAAATAAAGGGTAAAAGAAGCAAGACAAACAAAGTAATCACAAGTATTATTAATTAGACATTACTTCTGTATGCTGGGAAGTATAATGGGTAAAACTGATAGATGGCACATGGCAGTAATGCTATTGTATGATCTCCCTAATTAATAATGGCAACTATATCTCCTAAAGGAAGAATTGCATTATGATACATCATGCTGTCAGAGGAAGTTATCAAATCGCCTGTAAGTTAAAAGCTTGAGAAATTAGCTCAACCTAATCTACAGGATAGTAATGTTACGTAAGAAAAGTGAATCAGGACTCAAAATACTACGTTACAGTCTATGTGAAAAATTATGTACACGCCACCTATTCTCAGCATTGATACATAAAACAGCAAACACGTGGTGGCAGAGGACAATGAAAGGCATAACCGTTTAGATAAATCTTCTTGATCACTTCAAGTCATTATGGTAATAAAGAATAGAGGAATGCTAGCAATACACTCTCTAACACATTCCTTCTAACACACACTCTCCCATTGTTAAAATTTATTGAAAACTATAAAATCATGAGAGAGATTCATTAAATAGGATAGGATGTGGAACCCACTAAATTTTATGCTTTTCAATAAATTTCAACTAATAAGAGGGAATGTATTCAAAAAGTGTATCAGAGAGTGTGTTCCTAGCATTTCTCTAAAGAATATGTCCAAGAACCTATAAACTTTCTGTCAGAATTCATGTTCCTGTCTTGTCCATGTTTACAAACATACTTTACACAATAAAGTGATCTTTGCTGCAGCAAAATCAACAAAGGAACCATCATATCTCTAAACCCTAACCATCACAGAAGGATCACAAAATCCACAAAAAAAACACAAATTGCTCGCCGCAAATTTCCAGTTCACAAGAACAATTCAAAGGGAGGGCCATAGAGGTTGGTTCAATTCCATGTAATCCAAACCCACAACACATGAAATAAAACCTATCACAAATCTCCACACCAGTCTCAACTCATGCACCCATCACCAATTTCAACACTAACTCCACTCACAAAACCCAAACTAATCCAAAGTCTAAACACCTAAAACTAACATCACAATTCTCCTAAACACCCACATCACTATAAACCCACCTACTTCAATTACCAACCACAAACAAAGAAATTCCCAGAAATTACACTAAATTAAAGTTTACCCAATTAATTCAACCCCCAACCCAGAAACTCCTAATTACCATAAACCCAAATAAGAAAAACTCAACTGAAGTCGGAAAAATTTTCCTTTCACTTATAACACGCAGAGACGAAAATTTGATAACTGAAAAGTGAAAATTACTTACGGCGGGGAAACGGGTATCGAGCTTCTTCCTCATGGTACAGGATTAGGGATCACACACAGAGGAACGAAACCCTCAATAGCAGAAGAAGAAGGAAAATTGGAAGCTGAGAATAGGAAACAACGAAGCGGAAGACAAAATCAAAGGAAGCGTGGCGATCTCATCTCGTCCCAGATCCGAAGGTGGCTGTCTCAGAAACCAACGAGGGATCGATTCAGCGGAATATCCGTCCGTACAAGTTTGACGAAGGAAATAAAAACAAAGAAACAATTGTGATGACAATCAATGGAAACTCCAACGCCACGCGGCTGTGAGGGAAGGGTTCTGACGTGCCAATAGATCGACAACACCTGGCTACCAAAAAACAATGATGGAAAAAAAAAACAAAAGAGGTGTTTGTTTTAAGGTATAATATTATTTTTCTAGATATCACATTCTTAGGAATGTTATAAGTGAAAATATTATTCTTGGGTATATTTAAAAACGTATTTGGTTATATTTTAATATTCCTAGGAATATTTTGAAAATTGAAAATAATTTAAATAAAAAATAAATAAAAATAAAAGTTACACGTGTTAAAAATAACTATCCATATTCCTTTGGGAATATCACTTTCCTACCCCTCCTCATGGAATAGAAATGTAAGAAAATATGGTAAAAAAAAGAGCTATAACTTTCCCAGGAATCAACAATACTTGAGAATAATTTTTCAAAATTTGTAACAAACATGGATATATTATATTCCCATGTATACATTCCCGGGAATCAACTTTTAATCTGTGAAACAAACACACTCAAGGGTTTCAAAGAGACTTGAAATGCAATTAGGGGTGTTCACGGGTCGGTTTGGATTGGGTTTGGCCAAATCCGATACCTGAACCAATCAAAATAAATTGGGGTTGGGTTGGATTGAATTTGTGTAATTTTTTATCAAACCTGAACTGAACTAATCCGATCAATAACGGATTAGTTTGGTTTGGGTTTATGGGTACCCGTTCTTATTTAGTGACATATTAAATACATTTTTATAAAAAAAAGGAAGGATTATAAAAACTAAATTATATTTTTTAAAAATAAAAATCATAATAAATGTTTTATTGTTCACTACGCGTGAATGATGGGCTCTATTATATAAGCCAAGGTCCAATAATCACATCCATTGTTTTCATTAGATTGACTTGGTGGTCGATATACATATATCTATGTTTGTATGTTACAATTAAAAGGAGTCAATTCAACATTGAAACACTCATTATTCATAATTTTTAAACTAAAAATATGTATAAATAATAAATTTAAAAATTATTCATGTCAACAGGTTGGGTTCACGAGGTTTAAAAATCAAAACCTATTATCCAACCTGTATATGAATGGGTTTGAACGGGTTGGGTTGGATGCTACCCGAACATCCAAAAAATCCAAACCGAAGTGTTTGAGTTGGTTTAGGTCAGTTTGGGTTCACGGGTACCCGTACCCTGAACACCCCTAAATGTGATGATATCATTGGATATATGTTTCTTTCATGGCACACTATAGCCTTGGGTTCGTTTAGCGTCGCTGAATTTGGGTAGTTTTTATAAAATTTTGGGTTTAAAAATTAAAGAAAAAATATCACATGTATTGACAGTATAAAGCAATTAATTTTAGGATGGGTCAAGAGAGACTCAATAGAAAGAAAATTAAGTGGCTCAAGGACTTTATATGATGGTCTTAAAATATTAGGATATTATTTATAATGTTATTTAGTTTTTATTTCAATTCCCTAAAGCTAGATGATGACACTTGTAGGGTCATTATTCAATTGTTGGCAACAATTAGGTTATATAAGTGTGTTTCCCTAGCCTATGAGATAAGGAATGAAAAATATGAATTTTATTTTTATCTTCTTCTTAGCGTTTTAATAGTAGTTTTCTTAGTATTCCAATAGCTTAAAAATACCTTCTTAATAGAGGGGGGAGAGGGTGCGAATGGTGTGGGTGTGGAAAGTGGTGTCGTAGAAGGTGTCGTGTAAGGGAGGTAGTAGTGATGTTGAGATAATCCAGTTGCTTTGGGGTTAGGGTTGAGGTAGTAGTCTACCACCCTGTCTACCATCAATGGACAGAGAGAGAGAGACAGAGGGTTTTGATTTTGGAGTGTTAAGCGTGGGAGGATAGAGAAATTATTAAGTGGTTATGGACCATCACTTGTTTATGGTCCTAACCAATCTCTATATAACATGTATTTAAAATTTTCAATTTATGATAAAAAAAATTAATAAAACTTGATTACTTTTCATGTAAAGATTAATGGTGGACTATGTGGTTCAAGACCACTTAATAATTTCTCATGAAGATGGGGGTAAGCATATTTTTAGCTAATGGAATTTCATATTCAAAAATGATTTTTGGACATTTGGCACACAAATTTATAAAAACATTTTTTTGAAAAAAAAAAAGTTAAAATCTTGTCTATGAACTTTTGTAATTTATAATTATTTTCCAACAACTTTTTTTCCTTTTAAAATGTTATGTCTAAATTACTCTCAAATTTTTTAACAACTTTTTTTCTTTTAACTTTTTACCCAACAACTTTATACATATTTTCGTAATTTATTATGTAAAAGCTAATATTTTTTTGTTGTAACGAAATTAATCATCTTAAATCGTTTTTTAACAAACTTACTCGAAAAAAATTAATTTTAATTATAATCAATTATAACAATAATCGATTATTGAAATAATTAAATTTTCGTAGCTATATCAAACACATTGTTTGGTTGAAAAGAAAAGTCAGGGAAAGGAAAGAAGAGGAAAGAATGCACATTTTTCAAAAACCTTTTCCTCCTTTGGTACACATGAAAGCAAGAGAGGAAAGGGGGGAAAAAAAACTTATGGGGCCCATACTAAAATTGGTCTCTTCAATTTGGAGAGAAAGCTACAAAAGGGAGAGAAAGAGAAGGATTAAAATTATTATTATACCTTTTGTAATTATAACTTGACATAATAAGCTATGCACTAATAGTGTAAAACAATTTTATACTGTTATTCAACCACAACTCACCATGTATGGTAAGTTTGTTGACTTTCATAATAATTATCTTAAAAATTACACTAAAGTTGATTTTCGATTGGTTGACAGTGTAAAAGTTTTTACACTGATAATGCATAGCAATTAAGCTCTTATAACATATACAAACAAAATTATTATATTTTATTTTTAGTAAGGTCATTTATGTCTTTTTATAAACATACTTCTTTCTTTCCTTTCAGTATTTCCTTCCCTTTTTTCTCCTACCAAACAATTAAACTATCGTCTCAATTTTTACTCATTTTCTCTTCTTCTCACTTTCTTTCCTTCTACTTTCTTTCCTTTGTCTTTCTTTCATAAATCAAACAAAGCGTTAGTGAGAGAAAGAATAAAGAGAAAAAAGTATAGATGTGATAAAAAAAAAAGATAAAAAAATAATGAGTATTAATTATATGTTTAAAAAAGTAAAATATCTAAAGATCACTTCTCTTTTGGATTTGGATTAGTGTGGATGAAGATTTGAACCTAGATCGTACGATTTGGTCCTTTTGGATTTTGATTTGTTAATATTTTTACATTGTTTTCAGGATAAATAAAAGAAAAAAAGATATATGCACTAACCTATAAAAAGATTTACACAATCCACTAGGGTCGACTTAGTGGTGAGAGATTTGGATAGTATACATAAAGTCTTAAGTTCTAACTATGTTACCGTCATTATACACAAAAAAAATAAAATAAAGAGATTGACATTGTTGATTAATCAAAAATTGTTATATATATCAATTTTGATGACTTTTACAATAATTATTTTAAAAATTATCTCTAATATAATTTTTAAGCAGTTAACAATCTAAAAAGTCTCTACATTATTAGTATATGAAAGTTAAACTCTAAATAAAAATGTTACCTTTTTTTAATAGAGTTTAATGGTCATGCACTGTCAGTGTAAAAAAGTTTTACACTATCAACCAATCAGAAATCACTATTGATATGACTTTTAAAATATTTATTATAAAAGTCAACAAACTTATAATAAATGGTAGTTGTAATTGAATAATGATGTAAAACTATTTTACACTGTCAGTGCATAGCTTGTTTTCTCTTTTTAATACTGGGAGGTATTCTTTTATGGCTTACGAAAGGTCAGCGGACTAAGATGACCAATATTTTAAAAACTGGATCATAAAATATTTTTTTTTTTGAAAAGCAAAATGAATTTTAAAAACGGGATCACATAATTAAACCAATAAAAGCATTAGTTTACGATTTGTTGATTTAATTGTAGTTAATTCATGATTGAATGTTATATAATATTTTAACTAATAAAATAATATAAAATTATAAGAAATTAAATAAAAAATAGCAAATTAATATAAATAATTAAATTAAATATTTTAAAGATAAAAAATTAATAATTATTAGAAAAATAATTTATACTTATGCGTAATCTTTAAATATGTGTTTTTATTTATCTTAAAATATTTTAGATTAAATTAAAAATAAAAAGGATTAAAAAACCGATTTTATTTTAAAAATACTGGTTTAAACTCTTTTTTTTTTTTACTAATTTTCACTAGTTTTGAACTAGTTATTTACCAATTCTCATTGATTCTAAGATGACCTAGTTCTTTTGAAGTTAATGAACTAGACCGATTCTAAGATGAGTCATTTTTTTTTTTAAATTAACGAATTAGTTCCTGATTGAACTAGTTAATTTGATTTTTAAAACAATGAAGTTGATGATTCAATGTCTCTCTATCTTTTTCTCTTCTTTTTTTTAATTTATTAAATCATGATAGACCAATACTTTAGCAAATAAAAATTTCTAACACTATTGATATAGATAAAGTAACAAGGATTATTATAAATATATACTCACCTTTACTTTTGTTTTATTTCTATTTTATGTTTTTCTTTTTCTTTTTCTTTCATTTCACTTATTATTTTTATATTTCTTTCTTTCTTTTCTTTTTCTTGCTTTTCTCAATTTCTCTCTTTTTAATATCAAGAAATGGAATTGACATTTAGTATTTTTCAAGTAATAAACCTTTCACCTCATAAACTAATAAGTATTTGAGGTTAAAGGCGTACTTGAGGCCAAGACCTTTTTTCTACGGAGTGTGGATGTTTGTACTTCGAATCGACAATTGTGGTTCTCCCTAATGATCCACTGTACTCTTGCTATTAATCCTCTCATTTCTGAAGTGTTTCGGTGATGTAGGGACTCCAAAACCCTAATAATAAAATGTGGAAAAATATTGCTACACAGAAATCCCATCTTTCTTTCAATTAATAATTTAGATTTGCTATGTAATTTATTAATTTTGCAACTAGAAGATTATGGAAGACTTAGAGAATTTCTATTTCAGTTTTTTCCTCAAAAGTTTTGGAATAATGAGTGTTTAAATTGATGGGGATTTCATTCTACAATGCATGGATATTCTATGGATTGTGTTGGACTCAACAACAAATATTTAGTGTAACTAAAGTATGGTCATTTGTATTCTACGAAATTACGTGATCAATTCCGATGTAGAGAAAGTGTGTGAGCTTTAAAAATCATATTAATAGTTTGTATATAAAATATCTTGGAAAAGATTAAGGATGGTTAACATAGGAGGGTCTCTCTTCACAATTCACAAGATATCTTCCTAGCAATTCTTATCAAGGATGGAGTTTGAATCTAATTAGGTGTCTGAAATCTTGACATGAAACTTAATATTTACATTCTGTTTGGGTGGTTTTTAGTTTTTAAAAATAAAAATCAATTTTAGTTTTTAGTTTATTGTTTTTTTTTTTTTGGTTTTCAATTTTAAAAACTTCTTGTCAATTTTATAATTTTTCTTTAAAAGTTCACTAAAAGGATGTGAGACTTTTTATATAAGATTGTGATGAGAGGATTAAGAGTGAGAGAAGAACAGAACAAAAAAGAAAAAAATTAAGTTTTTTTCACGGGCTTTTACAGGCTAAGCCCAAATCAAGTCTTGATCGAATCAAACTAAAAAGACCCAAATTTTATTCGTGCTTTAAATTTAAAGCACATGTCCTACATTTCATCAAGTAGGTTCAAGTTGAATCGATTTTGGGCTCAATGCAGGTCATAGGCTATAGCGGATCGAACAAAAAATATCCATAAAAAAGAAGCTTAAGCCAGGGCTGTACAAGATTTTGTGGGCTAAGCCCAAATTGGGCCATGATCAAATCTGACTAAAAATGCCCAAATTTAATTTATGCTCAAAATTTAAAGCCTAAGTCCTACATTTCATCAAATGAGTTCAAGTTAGGCTAGTTGTAGTCTTAATACAAGTCTCAGGCTATAGCTAGTCAAAAGCCTAGGTTTAATTCAGACTTATAAAATGAGGCCCAAGCCAATTGAAAGTCTAGTTTATATAAGCTTTTTGCGGGCTAAGCCCAAATAAGGCTAAAAAGGCCTAAATTTTATTCATGTTCAAAATTTAAATTCCAAACCCAATATTTCATTGAGCAAATTAAGGTCAAGTCGATCATAGCTAGCAACTTTGGCCAAAAATCTCAAATTTTACTCAAGATTCTAAAATGAGGGTCAAGCCTAATTTGTATGAGTTTTTCGCGAGTTAAGCCTAGATCAAACATATGGTTGGATCAAGTTAAAAAAGACTCAATTTAAATGTGCACTCATAATTTAAAGTATAAACCCTACATTTCATTGAGCAAGGTTTGGGTTGCGAACTCAATACGTGTAGCAAGTTATAGTGGGTTGGGCCAAAAAACCCATATTCAATTGAAGCTTCGAAAATGAGAACCAAGCTCAATAATAAAAGCTCCATTTCTAAAATGAGACCCAAGCTCAATAATAAAGGCCAAAATTTAATTCATGCTCAAAACTTAAAATCAAAGTCCTATATTTCATCGGATGGGTTTAGGTTGCGTTGGTCAGCCTGACCCATTTTGTCACCTCTAGTGAAGATTGAATGAGAGACAAAGAAGATTGAGCAAAAAGTGGAGAAGCGTGGAGGAAAGTATCGAAAGTGATACGACAATTTCTAAAAACTTAAAACTAGAATTAGAAAACTTTTTTTTTCTATTTTCAAAAGTGAGTTAAAATGGTTTTGAAAGTCATTTAGAAACCATTTCAACCACTTTATCCAAACAAGTTTTGTTTTCAATTTTAAGGTTGAAAATAAAAAACTAGAAACTCGCAAGCACCCTAAATGAGGGCCATAAGAATTTGTTTTGGATTTGTTCGAGATGAATGTGGTTGATGTATTAGAGGTGGATTGTTGATTTGTCTGAGGTGGACTAACCTAAAGTAGACCAAGCTGAGGTGGACTTGGCTCTTAAGAATGTTGATTCAAGTGTGCTGGATGATTTGAGATTTGAATTCTTTTGAGGTCGATTGGTGCTCTAATGTGACTGACCTGATGTGGAAAATGGGTGGACATTTGTAAAAGGCACTCTGATGTCCAAGTCAATAATAATCCCACTAGAGTAATGATGTGTATAAAATGCTTACCTTGTACAATGACGTTAATGGTACATATAAGTGCAAAAGTTGAACTGGATTCCCTAACACATGTCCCAAAGCCTCTTAAAGGCAATGATATTCTGTCTTGATGTAGTGACATGATAACTTTACTCCAAATCGAGGTGCAATCCATTGTTCATAAGTGTATTTTAGGTACCCTACATCTGATTGTTAACTGAAGTCAATGGTCACCTTTTGCGACTAACATGACCCGTTATACAAGTTGGGCCATAAGCCCAAACCATGATAGTTACCCCCTAACTCGAAATGCTTAGTGTTTGAGCATGTCTAGTTATTGACAATCACTGCAAACACATTAGCATGGACTTTGTTAATGATGGTCTTGAGATTGTGGCTTCATCAATGTTAAAGTATCTATTAACGTCAAATTTTTAACATTAGCGACAACTTTTAGCCATCACTTTTTTGTGATTTGATTGTAGCGGATCTCAAGGACCATCTAAAGTAAAAAATAATTCTTGTACAAAAATGTATTTTTGACCTCCATTAAATAATAAATACAATTATTCTTTTAAAGGATGTGTTTAAAATTTAACCATATTAATATATTTTTAAAACAATCAATGAGTACCAAGATACCTTCATAATATTATTTTTTGTATTTATCTTTAAATATTTAAATGAATTATAAGACGCTTCTATATTTTCAATAAGTATTTAAAAATGGTGGTCTAAAGAGACTTTAAATTGGAATCTAAATATATTTTTTTTAACACTTAAACGAGTAATTAAATAGATGTATATATTTGTAATTGTATTATTTTAATATTTAAATTTAATGCAGTAAGAGATCAAAGAAATAAAATTGATAATAACATAGATAATAATACCTTATTATTATGAAAGAGAAGTTTCATTTTAGCATATAATTTTATTTTATTTTATTTTCATCTAATGATTTAAAAATATAGAAGTGATAAAACTGTAAATATATCTTATTAGTTAGTTAAATATTAAAAAAATTACATACAAAGGATAAAATTAGAAATGCATTTTATTCTCCAATTACAATTATGTTCCAGTGTTTCTCAGTTACTTTCAGGTGCAGATTTTTAGATGAAAAAATTATCATTGTTGGGGATGTATTACCAATAGACGAAAACTTGTCCATAAATTTGTGTCCAATTCATCTCGATATTATTAATTTCGATCTTTACTCTTTTTCTTTTTTTTTTGGTGAAGCATCTTTACTCTTATATATCGAAAATATTTTTAACAATTATTCTTTCGTCATTAAAGTTATATAACTTCTCTTGCATATATAATATCTAAGTTTATTTTATATTTGTATATAATTTTTATTTCTTTTAAATATCATCACTTAAATTTATATAATTTAAATCTGTTAGCGTGGAAATTTCTCTTGGTTAGCCATGGAAATGGCTAATAACTAATGGATGATTCCCTTTAGGCGATTGGCTTCAAGAAGGGATTTTGTTTCTCAATTGAGTTCCTAATCCACTTCAAAGAGCTTCCTAGCTGTCGTAGACTTGAGGTTTCTAGGCTAAGCTACTCCTTAAGTGAATGCGGTAAAGAAAAGCAGTAAATTTTGAAATTAAAGGAAAGCGATAAAGGAAAACTATAAATAAAAGCTCTAAAATGCAAAATTAAATGATTGGAAAAGATAAGTTTGATTGATTGGTCAGGGACCCTTTTTATATTGAGATTTTCACTTTTTAAACCTAGGCTATCCATTGGAAGTCGTTTCCTCTAAAATAACCAGCCTGCTTTCATATTTTTTAGGAGATATTTCTAAGTGTTGGAGAACCGCTTCTCCATTGATTCAAACTTTCAAATTCTCCCCTTGGAATGCACCTTTTTGTTGGGCATTTTGCTTTGAGCCATCCTTTGACATTCTTTTAACTTGGGCCCATGCCAATCAATATGAAACGGCTAAATCAACCATCAGTTGATGAAAATTAGGCATTAGCCAACGAAAATGGCTATCTTAATTATTTTAGTGCTAACATAACTGCCCCCTTTTTCTGCATCATTTTGTTTTGTAATGGCTATATCCTTTAATTGGTAACTGAATGATGGCAGAAAAAATCATAACAGTGCTAAAAATCTCTGATTTCGTGGCTTCCCAAGGTAACGACTACTTTTCTAAACTTTTAAAATTTCAATTTCTTCCCTTGATTATTTCTCCTCCTTTATCTTATTTGAATCATTGTTGTTAGCTTCATTCAGTTATTTCCTAGCTCTTTTCTTAAAATCTCAAATGTTTGCCTCATTTGCCTATGCCTCTTCTTTATACAAAAAACCCTCACAATAACCAAGTCGTCGACTTCCAAATTTGATTTCCAAAACCATGACCAATCTCCTAACCATGAGAAATCCTCAACCAAAGAGGAAATTGGGAGCACTATTCCATCCAATAGTCATACAATTCGCCTGTGGTTACACCCTAGTTGACTGTGCAAACTCTCATCCTGGATGATGTTGAGGAAAAAGAATACCCTTTGGGCCCTTGCCTAACATTTGATGAAGGAGATTAGGAATCAGCACTCCTCGACCTTTTCACACCTAATAGTTGTCCCATTTCGCTCACTTGCCACTAGTATCATCACGTCAACTTCCCCAAAGACTTGCATACTTGGTCCACTATGTTCCTCGAGTACATAACTTGGCTCAATCACATATCAATCGCCAAAAGCAATGAATGGAAAAGTTGGGGCCTTTATGACCTCATCATGCTTTCTGTTGCCGAAATCCCTTGGCAACAGATATGCTAATGGCCCTCTTATAGTTTTGGTCAATAGCTGTCAATGGCTATGTGTTCCCAAAAGGCATGACTGCTCCTATGATCCTTGATGTGGCTACCATTCTAGAGATGTCGATTAGGGGTGATGAGCTTCCGGCTTTGCACGCAACCTTCACGACTACCTCAAAGTCCCTAAGCATCAATTTTTCTAAGCATGACTTGACCTATAAGAAGTTTATCCTAGCCAATGCTAAGTTGTTAGGTGCAGTGTCCAAATGAGTGCACAATGCCTTTTTGCTTTTCTAGTTTTGTAGGTACTTCATAGTACGTGTCTATTAGTGTTGTGGCAAAGAACGATAGCTTTATATTGGTCATTGTTTCTAGTCGCCTGCTAGCTCTAGGCTTATTTTTCCTGTCTAGCATGTGTCGTGACATCTTCAACTTGCTTGACAACTTGAGAAAAAGTCGGGAAGCTGTGGTTGTGTCAGCACAATTGTATTTCCCCGATTCCCTTTGTCCTAGCTTCCCTCCATTGGCAACTGCTCAAAACGACACTTGCTACACCTAGGCCTTGTTACGACTCCCACCTATTAAGGCTTCAGTGTTCACCATCGCTAATTGGCTTTATTTGAAAAGGTTTGCCTTTGTTCATTTTCTAAATCCCTTCACCGATGGCTAGTTGGACCTTCATGGACTTGAGCAAACACCTCGAAGATTAAAGAGGACGATTCGGTTGGAATGCCAACGGTGGCTCTACTTTGACTTTGAGGGCTCTACTATGCGGGATCAAGCCAACAGCTAGAAACAAAAAGATTTCTATTGAGGGCGATTTTTGTAACATCCTAAGTTTTAACCTTAGGAAATAAACTTCGGCTAAGTACTTTGTACCCTGATAAGGGCCAAGTACTTGTTGCCACAAGAGCTTGTAGTAGTACAAGTTCATGTAGGTGATATATATATATATATATATATATATATATATATATAGAGAGAGAGAGAGAGAGAGAGAGAGAGAGAGAGAGAGCTAAGTTTTTCAAATAAAGATAAGGCCTAAAATTTTAAAAAGGGCATATTTTAGTTATGGGGTATTTTATTAAATTAAAAACATTACTACAACAAGTTATACTTATTACAACAATTATATTATGGGGGATTTGATAAAGTATTTAATATGAGAAGTATATATAAAATTGAAGTGTTGTTTATATATATATATATATATATATATAGGACATGATTCGTTGACACCAGGTGTAAGAGTTAGTCAAATTACACCTTAAATAACTTTTTGTATAATACAAATTTAACCAATCCAACCGTTGAATTTGATGTTCTTATTAATTAGATTAAGTATACAAATTTTCATATAATTCTAAAATTATTTAATAGTTTATTAAATCACTTTATTTTAACGTACAATATGATATTAAAATATATGTAATATTCAATATTAGATAAAATATTTATAAAAGTCTAAATGATGTGAAATTTGATATACACAATCATAAAGATAATATCATCAAATTCAACGGTTGGATTGGTTAAATTTGTATTATACAAAAAGTTATTGAATGTGTAATTTGAGTAACTCTTACACTTAGTGTCAATGGATCTTGCCCCTATATATATATATATATGTTGCTATAGTGATTTAAATTATGAGTTTTAATATGAGGAACCTTTTTAAAATGAATCTTTTATACTATAATAAGTCGCTATAAGGCTTTCTAAATTATATTTCTATGAAGCAGATGTTTTAATTATAAATATGAGTTCTTAAATATATACATATGTTGTTATAGCAATTGATATGTGAGCTTATATATATAAAAGCTTTTTAAATAAGATTTCTTTAAATTGCATTATATTGCTATAAGGTCTTATTAACTAAGTTCTATTTAAAAAGAGCATTTTAATTATAATTACGAGTTTTTATAAATATATGATATGTTTTAGTTATAACTAGTTTTATAAATTGCATGCACATGCATTTAGAACTCCTTTAACCGCATTATGGCTATAGTTAGTGGATTTGTTCCCTAACTATCGTCAAAGGGATCTGACACATTTGAGGCTCCTAAGGGCTAAGGCAATATCGAGAAATTGCCCAAAACCATAAAATAGACAGTGTGAGATTAATTTATTAGTCTCACAAGAACCTTAGACCCATTCATAACATATAAGCTAGCACCTATATAATTAAATCATAAACACTTAAAACCCAAACACCTACACTTAAACAGAATTAGGAATCCTAAACCGCACTTAAGACACATAAACCCACCTCTAACTCCCTTTCCCTATTTTATAACATGAAGTAAACCCCCTCCCTCCCATTGTACATAACCTCACGCCCCGCCTTCCCATTTTTATTTTTGAAACGCACCTATTCCCTTGTATTACTTGAGTACGCCTCCCTTCCACATTAAGTCTACGAGCACTCCACCCCCTATAACTAATTGGATTAGCCTCCTTTCTTCTCATTTTATATACAAGCCCCCACCCTTTCATCCTTAAGTTGTGCAAAAGCCCCCTTCACATATCTCTCTCTCAACTCCTCTCATTCCCACCTCTCTTTTACCTTCCTCATGCCTCCTACCCTACCAAGACACCAACCACCACTAAAGGCCACCCACCTCGTGGTAGCCACACCTACGCAAATCTTTTCCTCTATTGGTTCTTTTTTTTCCTCCACGCAAGTTGCCCTAGTCACCGAACCACCTCCATCGCGCCACTATCTCAGCCCACGAGCTCACTTGCAACCACCACCAACTAAACCACGAGCCACCTACCATCGAGGTAACCACCACATTCTGCCACCAACCACCACAAGACCAAGACCATCACCACCTCAAACCACCCCAAAGGACCTTGCATGCGAGTGTCCCCCTCTCCTCTTGCAAATTGAGTCGCTCTCTAAGAAGGGAAGTGCTCGAAGCCCAGATCAAGTCGAAGAGTCATCTCGCAACCTAGAGAACTTGAGGTGAGTCGCCATTATAAAACCCTTCTCGTTTTTCTCTTAGGTGTATTTCTGGGCTTTGCATATGGGCCTTTGGAGCTCCAAATGCCATATGCAAATGCTTTTTGATGATCTACGCGTGACAAGCTTCATTTTAACAAGTCTTGATTATCAATTAAACCACCAAGGAAGAAATAACACTGATCGCAAGATACATGAGTGCTCGTTGGATAACAAGCAGCAATCTTCTCACACCTAAGGTAAGGGGGTAGTGAGATGGTCTATTTGTGGTAGACAAAGTAGAGTCAGTTAGGGGCACATCACTTTTAACAACTTATAGCTCCAAGTTGGCGGTTTTATGTTTATTGCATGTGATTGTTGTATGTTATGCTGTGATGGTTGTAGATTAACATCTATGGTTGTGATGGTGCATGTGGGAGTTGAGCCTTGGGGATTCGTAAGGAAACCCCGAAGGGCTTCAAAGCTATAAGATAGCCATATTGGAGTCAAGAAATGTAATGTGTTATTTAATGTTGCTGCTGAATTTATATCTAAATCTGCCTTATTTTGTGGAAAGTCGTGTGGTCTATCCTTAAGGAACCAAGTTCTGATCTTTGGTGCGTTGTAGTTTTAGGTGTCTTCTTTCAAACCCAATTAGTTTTGTATTTTTCTAAGGTTCCTAGAATATTTGTTGAATATTTTGGCAAGGTACATTCAGTCTATGATGGTGCCATATGGCTACGAGTTTATGGACTATTCAAGTCCATTTGAGTTGGCTAAGGTGCCAAAAGTGTTGGGGGAGTGTTTTTTCTAGGTTTATATGTGTGATATGGGTCTGGATGTTCCCCTAACAATTTGCCAAGCTTTACCTAAGGCTGTGGAAAGTTAGATGTTCCAAACTATGTTGGTTGTGATTATGGAAGCTGATGGACAGCAAATGCTCCATCTTCTTGTAATTTGTATGAATTATCTAGTTGTAGTTAATTAAAATCCTTTGGTGGCCATGTAGTTGTTGGAACTAAAGACGTATGAAGCGTCTAATCCATCAAAATTTTGAAGATAACAAACTTATTAAGTTTTAAGTCTCTATTGAAAAAAATGTTTTTACAGCATCCAAAACCGTGGCATCCAACGCGCCAGTTTTAACAAGCGTCCAATTGACTCGTTATGACGACCGTCCAGAAGTAAGTCTCTCTTAGCAAGTTAAGTGTTTAAGGCTGAGACTCATATACAAAGTTTGTCCAAGTGTACGTCTTAAATCATCTAAGCTTTTAAAATCTGTCTGAAGTATGCGCTTTTCATTTGTGTTGATTCGTATTTAATGCCTTACCTATTTCAAAAGATCTAACGTTCAAATTTCTAAGCATTTAATGAAAGACAGATACATTCTAGTGCATAAGTGCAGTGTTACAAAAAAAAGAAGTCAACTTATCAAGTTGCCAAGCTGGATAAAGAATGATTAGAAAAGTAGACCATCAACGTAGTATTGCACTTTCCTTTTTAGTGTAAGAACTAAAGTTACTTTTCTGATTTCTCTAAAAGCTCGAAACATACTCAACTTTCTTGAAGATTGAAGCTGAATCCTCTTAACGACTCTTATCTTCTAAAGACTATATATATCAAGAGAGAAGAACAAAGAGAAGTGCGACACTCTGAAAAAGAGAACAATTGTTTTATAACACTTACTAGACGATCGTGAAAACCTTCTGAAGTGATTTCATATTTTGTACTTAAACTTTCATACCCTCACATTGTGAGTTAAATTCTTTGCAAACAACTGTTTACTGTTGTGAAAGCCTGAAGAGACTTAGTGAGAATGAATACTTGGGTGGTTAAGCTATCTGGGTTGATTGCATTGTAAAGCCTGAAGAAGCAATGGAGAATACTTGCTGTATAACCTAAGGTTGGTTAGTGAATACCTTCTGGACGAAGGGACTAGACGTAGCTTAAGGTTGAGTGAACTAGTATAAAAACTCTATGTTCTTGTCTCCTCTTATCTTTCTTTAACTACCTTTCGAACTTGTTTTTAAAAAGTTTTTTTAATAAAAAGTTTTTAATCGCACAATTCAATCTCCCTTCTTGTGCGATTCTTATTATTTCAATAGCCCTTGATGTCTTTTTTCAAACCTCTGTGGTTCTATAATTTTTGGAGTTCTGTAAAATATTTGGTGATTTTCTTTGTGAGGGATGTCAAATCTATTTTTAGGCAAGTCAACTTGAGAGGTAGTTGTGGTTTTTACTCTATTGTGAGGTGTTGTGGTAGGAATTTGTGTTGGGGATGAATTCCCTGGGTTCCGGTGCCTAAATGGTGAATGGAACTAGCCTTGGCCAAGTCTAAATCCATGTCCAAGTGTAGGACAAAGTAGTAGAAAGTTAAAGTGAGTCACTAAGAGATTATGGAAATCTTGTTTTGCATGAGGCTTAAGTTGTTTTCAAATCTAGTATTGATGTGGGAGGAGTTGGCCAAAACCCTTTGGTAGGCTTGTAGCCTTATATGTTAGCTTTCAAATGAAAGTGGTTGCACCTTGTTTGGATATTTGTAGGAATTTTAATGATTTTTTGAGTTATGTGGGTTTTGTGATATTTTCCTTGTTGGGTAGCATGTGTTTTTGATTGCTTAATTATTTATGTGTGGTTTGAGTGTGCTTGGTAATGCCTCACTTTGATACTTCTGATGGTTGACTCATGATGTGGATGCTTGGATGTTGACATGATTTGTATGATCTGTTATGTTTGCACTCCAATAAGGGAGGTGTATTTTGTGTGACATTACTAACATGTATGTATATATGGCATGTGTGTACATCATGATGTATTATTGCTATAGCATGTGAGGATGTGAATTCCTTGACCTTATGATGGTATATGTGGATTTGGATACTATAGTTTCTTTCCCTGTTGCGGTGGCTTGTGAGAGATTTTGATGATGATGAGGGAGATGGTAGTGTTGCAGAAATGGTAATGTTGTGAAGGCTTATGCCTAAATGATTTCTAGTAGGGATGAAAAGCCAAATTGGCTATATTTTGTCGGATAGATGGTTTGGTGGGATGAGAAAGCCTTTTTTCTATGTTGGCCAAAATATTATGTTGGATTTCATCTAAATGCTCTCCTCACCCAAACTTGTGGCTTTGAAGGTTTATTTATGTGTTTCTTTAAAGTTGATTGATTTTGAATGGTATATCCCCAAGGCATGGTATTAGTGAGGTTGATGTCTAGACTTGTGCACGAAGCCTGGATGTCCTTCACGATTACTGATGCCTTGAGATTTATGAGTTAAGTTTTTGAAAAAGTTTTGAAAATTAAATTTTTTTCATTGAGTCGTCTAAGGTAATCAAGTGCTTTGTTGACGTCCTTTGAAACTTTCATAAGTCTAAAAAAGGGTTTTAAAAAATGTGAATGATTAAGGAAAGTGGTTTTTTGCTCCTCTCATCTCAGCATTAATAAAGGAAAAGATGTAATAAATTCACCATGCATCATGATGGGCATGGAAGGTTGCTACCCTACAGGGAGCATGAATCCTATGTGGATCCTAAGCCTAAATGGCAAAATGCCTCCTACATGGGTGGTTGTCCCATAGGGACTATTTTTGTGCACATTTGATGGTTATTAATGGAAACACCCATAGGGTGGAATTGCCTCGTACGGAGTGGTAAAATGCTTGGTACGGGGTGGTTGGCGCTAGATTATTGTTAGAAATGGGTGCATCATGAGCATTAATAAAAGAGTAGGGAAGGATTGATTAGTCGACCATGCATTGCATGCATCTTGATTGTTTATCCCATGAAATTGGGTGTTGTGAATGTGCTCGTGGTGTGATGTTTCTTTGCATGTGATTACCTGATGGCTATGTGATTGTGGTTATGCATGCTATGAACTATGCTTGTAATGTAATCACTATGCTAGTTGATTGTGAAGGATAGTTAACTGTGGTCTGTGTGTTGTGTTATCATATGATGAGTTAATGTAGTTGTAGTACTGCCTAAGTTATTTTATGTTGTATGTATCTATGAGTGGGTCACTACCAATTAGGTAGTACACCCTTTAAGCCTATTACGTGTATTGGATCTATTTATGTGGGTCCTTACCAATGATGAGTGGCATACCTTTGAGCTTGTAGGCTCCCTAAGATGCTTGCCTATGTCAGTTATCTCACCCCTTGCTTTTGTTTTGTTTCTTGGCTATGGCCTTGCCTGTGATCACTGAGTGGATGGACGGACGGACGGATTTTCATATGGAATACTCTTGGTGATGGTGAATGGACAGGGCATGGGGAGCATCCCGACAGGGTAAACTACTAAAGTGTGTTTTGGTATGGGCACCCAAACAACAACGACCCTAGCCAGGAGATGCTGGTGGTGTATGACTTACACTTGTCAATGTCGGTGGATCGAAGGATGTACCTATTTAGAGCCTCCACTCCCTCTTTTTTAATCACATCTACAGCTTCTGCTTCAAGGGAGCCAGTGGCTAGGGAGCAAAGGAGAGTTACTGTGGTTCCTGCAGCCACATCTGCGATAGAAGGACATAGGATAGGCTATGGTCAAGAAGGGTAATAGTCCTCCGGCTATTAGGTTGGTGGGCAATAAGACTCATATGACTTCTAGGAAGGCTACCCCTCTGCCCCTTTAGGCATAGAGAGAGAGAGAAAGAAAGAGTAGTGGGGATGATAGGGACTCCCTCAGTGACTCCTTAGATGATGGTGACCCTAGTTTGTCCTATCACGTGGGTCAGGTTGGTAACACCCCTAGCTAGTAGGGTTAGTGATGAGGTTAGAAACCTCACCTTATGGGGAGTGTCCGTGGTGTTTGTGGGCTATGTGAGTTAGTGGTTGTAGTTGGGAATTTTTTTCTAATTTCATTTGGGAGGAATATAATCGTATTTATAACTTGTTTTATTTGGATTAGTAAACCTGTGGTAGTTGTTTTTAATTTATTATATGCATGGAACCCTTTGCATTAATGTCATTTAAGATTTATGTATTCCCAATCCTAATACCCCATATACACTGCTATCAAGTACTGACGGACAGGAACATTGTATTTAAATTATTTAATTTAATTTTATTTTGATTATCAAGAATTGTACTCGCCTGCTTGGTCATGTTGATTTGTAATTGAAATGTATTTATATATGAATTGTATATCTGGTACCAATGGATGCAGTCACTCTAAGTGGCCAATTTCTTTTATTTTCCCTGTAATATGGTATTGTGTGATGTTTATTTGTAACAAGTTTCATATTTTATGACATGTGCGCACAAGTTTACAATTAAAAGTGAAAAACTTACTCGAGTTTTTACCAAAATTTAATAAAAGAAGTTTTAAATTTGCATATCTAAATGAATAGTCAAACTTTAATCTCAACTAGCTAGGTCCCTACAATTTTCCTCAATGCTTTGCATGACAGTTTGACTTAGTTCAAGCCATTCCCAAGTCTTTTCCTTTTCCACTAGCCATTAGAGTATCCTGCCAATTAGCCAAAGTCATAGCGGCTGTTGAAGACATAGCCTATAAGTTTGGCACCTTTATTTTTCATTTGTTTGTTAATCGTCTAAGGTAAACACAATCTTTCCGTGATAGTTACCATTTTCAAGCAAGTTGTAGAGGATTACTTTGGTAGACTCATTGATGAACACTCCAATGGTTCAGATGAATAAACTATCCTTAGTCTCACCAAGCCCACTTCCAGTTGTAGGGTGACAGGCTTTGTTTCCTCTTGAGGTATGATTTCTTTCCTATCTTGCATACTTATAGGTATTTTATTAATCATATGGCTAACTACACTTTTCTTTGTTAGGTCACCAAGCTAGTCCTGTCAGATCTACCTAGGTAGTGGATGTAGAGAGTTTGCTTAACCCACCTGTAACATAATCGGCTAATCAGCCATTTAGGCCTTAGCTCGCACCACGTACTTATCGACTGCTTTGGCTACTTCAGCCTCTAAATTGACTCAAAAATGCCATCGAGAGAGTTTAGAAAATTTTGATAATGTTCCTTTCCTTTTCTTCCTATATTGCGGTGTTATCTGTTATACACTTAGCTGATTTTTCCCTTAACTGATTGACCTTGTGTTTTTTGTAGGTCAAGAAAAAAAAAAGGATAAGGAAAAAAGGAAGGAGAAATCCAAAGAACCCCTGACAACACTTGGTTTGCAATAGCCTCGACACTCTGAGAAAATGGCCACTAGTATCCACATAAGCCTTGTGGAAACTCCTGTAAAAGAGCTTAAGTCGATACCTGTTCTGAAACCTATCAGCATGCTTGAAGATATGCTATTGAGCTACTTCAAATTACCTCTAACTAGTCCTCTCATGCTAAAAGACAGCTCACCTCTCTTTAAGCATAAGACTTATGTCCAAGAGAGACTAACGACTCCTTTTCCCGAGGATCCCAAGCACGTGTATACCTTGTAGCTATTGCTCCTGAACCTGGCCAATGCGATTAACACCCAAATTGTTTCTAAAGCCAAAAGATTGTCTATAGCCACATTGCCTTGCTATTGGGTGATTTGGAAACCAACTACAAAGTCAATGCAAAACGCAAAGAATAGAGTGGCAAGGAACTAGAGCGCCTTATTAAGCTTAAGGATAACAAGGCTAATATGGTAGCTTAGTTTAAGGTAATTGAGGTGAAACGACAAATTGACCAGCGCCTCCATGAGAAAACCAGCTCTAGGTTGGAGGAACTTCAGGCGGACTTAGCCAAAATTCAAAGGGAAATCACCTACCTCCAACCCATCTTACCTAGGATTATTGTGCGAATGAATAAACATAATGATAAAAGAGTCGAGTTGTATTGGCAAGTCTTGAAACTTGATGATGAGATAGGCTTCTTAGCTTAGTAGAAGGAATTACTCCTGAAGGACTTTGTAACCAGTGTGAAAGGCTTAGCCGATGTTAATCTTGAGTGGACTGGTTTCCAACCTATGGCCTTGCAAGATTAGCAACTGGTGACAGCTGTGTTGATCTCTTCAGCCATTTCCCCATTAAGCGACAAAGTAAAAGTTGCTGGATAAGGAGCTTAGCTTTGGAGGTGTAACCTTTTCAAGCCTTTTGGTTTACTTTTCCCTTTGCATTTCTAAATAATTAGTTTCAAGCCTGCACGCCTTCGATAGTTAGGATGACTGGCTTGTAGCCATTAGGACAATTTTAATTTAATTTTTGTACATGCTAGGAAAGTTTCGCTTTAAAAATCTTGCGTTTATGCTTTTGTTATGTTCATTACCCTGTATGTTAATTAGTTGATAGGCCCCACTAGCTAGCATTTGGCTGACAACGAGTGGTCCTCCCCATGTCAGCGACCATTTGCCAAATTGTGGGTACTTATGACCAATTGGTAGGACCGTTTTCCATACCAAATCCCTTTTGGCAAACATCTTTCGTTGGACGTGTTTTTTATAATTTCTTGCCACTTTTTACTTATTGTTCCTAATATTCTCCATGGCCATCAGTCAATCTTCGTCAACTAATTCTAACTCTAGTATTAAAAAGCACTAGTAATTGTCAGTCGACATGTGGCTTTGCTTGCAGCTTATAAAGACTTAACATTTATTTCTAATGGAAAAACTACATCTTATTCTTAAGTCAGTTGAACAGGAGTGGTAGCTGTTGCATTATTTTTCGTATTCCTATAAGCCCAAAGGACTTCAGGCAACAACTTATGCCATTTCCTCGGTTTATCTTCGATGACCTTTTTAATCAAGTCTATAATGATTTTATTAGTAGCCTTTGCTTGCCTATTCATATGGGCATAATAAGGAGTCTAGTATACTAACTTGATTTCAAACTGCCAGGCAAAGGACACCACCTTAATCAATCGTGATGGTCTTCGGGATCCCAAATCTATAAATGATTTGGTTTTGAATGAATTTAATGACATTCGTTTAGGTTACGAACATCATTAGCTGAGCCTTCACCCATTTTGTGAAGTAATATATGGCTACAATGATAAAATTGTGTCATTTGGATGAGCTTGGGTGAATTTTCTTGATTAGGTTCATGACCCAACTACTAAATGGCCAAGGCTTGATCATATTGTGAGGTTCCTCAACTGGAACCTGTGAACACTCAATTTTATCTAGATAGTTTATAGCTATTTAAAATTAAATAATAAGTAATAAATATAAAAATGATGTTTGAATAAATATGTTTCTTTACTTTTGTGCTTAATGGGCTGAAATGCTTTAGGTCCGTACTAAAAAAGAAAAAGAGGGCCAAAGTAAAAAGTCTTCTAGATTTTGACGAAAAAGAAAAGAAAAGAAAATTATTATCAAGTTGTGTTTTCTCTCACACATTCCCTACCACTCTTTCACGTTTTGATACCATGGCATCATTAGTATGACCTTTTACAAACCATGCGTCATTCTGCACCCACCATAGCCAACAGTATACACAGATACATGTTAGAAGAGCCCATGTGTACATACAACATCAGCATTATCATCATATGATACAAAAAATAAGCATAAAAAAAAAGAGAGAAAAAGAAAAAAAGGGATCGAGAACAGAAAATTGTTAGGGAGCTAGCACAATCCCCTTGTACCTTACGTAGCTTATAAATAGAAATGAGGGGTTGGTTTGAGGAGGAGGAGCTATTGGTCTGAGGAGAAAGGCTTGGATTAGAAGGTGTGAAGGTTAATTGAAGAGTGAAAGCTGCATAGGTATCATTTTATACCTTGTTGATTCGTGTAAGTGTTCTTGATGTTGCTGTTGATTGCTACAATCTTTATTTGCTTGCCGTGATTGTATATGTATACTTCTATAAACGTTACTCTAAATTGGATGTTTGAAATGTACTCTGTATCCATATATCCTTTGCTATTGTGTGCTCTAGTAATTGAATCTCCATTTGGTTAAAACATGGGATAAGGCTTGGACTATATACATGACTGCAGCATCTACTTGACAACATATAATAACGCAATGATTCCATGTTTCTTCCATAAATCAAAGCACACACTATTGCACACTAATTTCAGTTACTTGCAAAATCACAAGCACTACATAATTCACAAATAAGTGCATTGGTTCTGATTTTGTTTCCAGATCACAAATATAGGCACAATGAATTGCTTCGTTTTCTTCTTAAAAGCCATTACAATGTGCAGAAACATGCACACGCTATTCACTTGTTCATATACCTGCAAAATTTAATGAGAATAAAAAAAACCTCTCAGGCACCAGGAACAATAACAATAAATAAAAAAAGGCCATCTCCATTCCCGTCGAACCATCGTGAGTACTACGAACTTTTGTTCATCTATGCCTCCGCGATGCAAATTGCTGCCAACCACCTTGAAACCTTGGTCAAATCGTCCCTACCATCCATTGCCTTGTCATTGTCACCTCCGCGATGCACAAATCCAGCATTATGACTCAAACTTGCGTTGGTACCTCCGCTACCTCGCCGTCCATCGTCGCACCGTCGTCACATCTCAACGGTGCCTCCACCGCACCTCCGGCGCATCCTTGATGTGTCTCTTTGAGACTTTGACCTCGCCCATTATCCTCTACAGCGACAGCATGGATTACTCCCCTAGGGCTCTGAAGTCGTGTCTCATGGGAAAGGGCTTCATGCCCAACACCCTTCCCTGACCCTTTTGTAATGGTGAATTGGGCTTAGGCCTAAATTGCTATCTTGTTCTTTTAAGATTTGAAGTAGATATAAGCTTGGCCCAATACGTTTTGCCTTCTCTAGATTCATTGATCCAATTCCTCTAGGAAAATAAAATATGATAATATGTTTAATCATGTTTTATTTCTCAACTTATTTCCCTTATTTAAGATTAACAACAGTTTTGTTTCCTCAAAGCCATAAAAAGAAAAATAAAAATAAACTCTTTGTTTGTCGAGAGCATTATTTCCTATTTTTTAGAAAAAATATGTAGTAAAGTAAATAATTAAACTTGTAATGGCCATTTTGGATGCACTTCCTATTTGGGTATTGTCAAAGTTTTTTTTTAAATGTTAATGATAGCTATTTTAGATGCATTTCTTATTTGGTTATCATTTTTGTTATATACTTTATTTTAAATAATAATGATAATAATAATAATAATAATATAGAAATAAATGTTTTAGTTTAATTAATAAAAAGGATTTAATGATAGTTATTTTGGATACACTTCCTATTTGATTATTATGAAAATCTTAAAAAGTATATTGATAACCATTTTGGATGCACTTCCTATTTAGTTATCGGGTAAGCCTTTTAAATAAAAATTCTAAAAATTAAAATAAATTTTTTTCTTCAATAAAGGTTCTTGTAATATTCATTTTGGATGCACTTCTTATTTGAGTATTGCAAGAATCTTAAAAAAAGTGTATTGATAACCATTTTGGATGAACTTCCTATTTGGTTATCGAGTAAGCCTTTTAAGATATTAAAAAAAAATAAAAAAAATCAACCAACAAAGCATGATTTTTTACCAAAAAACTACGTGAGTCTGATTCCTCATTGCATCGGAGGATACGTAGGAGTAGGGGCCCACTCTTGTCAATCTCAAAAAAATAATAAAATTAATTTCTTTCCAATAAAAACAAAATGTTTCCTACTTAAATAAAATTCTTTTGATAAATAAAAATAATAAAATTGGTAAATAAATAAAATAAAGATTTTTTAGTGGTAAAATAAATATTTTTGAAGTATCTAATTTTGCACATTTAATTAGGGGTAACTGTCTTTATGACAGACATCGTAGGGTGCTAATGCCTTCCCTACACATAACCAACTCCTGAATCCTTTTTCGATTCGAGACCATTTTTGAGTTTTTTCATATGTTATTCCTTAATAAACTATGGTGGCGACTCCTTTGATTTTATTTCTTTTTCGTGGTCCCGTCGTGATCCTTGGTTGCGATAGAACCCTTTGTAAAGGCCTAAACCTCTGACACGCCTCACATCCTTTGGTTTACTATATGCAGTCAGCTGAGATGGTTGGCCAGAAGTAGCTATAGCAATGGATCAACCACAACATTTTAGGCCCCGACCTACAAGACCTGCAAAGGCCTTTATGGACTTCACCTGTGACCCTAAACGCCTCCTATAGGCTTATACATTTCAATAACAATTTATCAGCTGACGCCTTATAGAGGTCTCCATTTAATAGCATGTATTTCAATGCTTTCTTCCTCGAGACAAAGTAGAAACTTAGTCGATTGGTTTTTCAAGTAATCTATCAACTTTTGCCGCCAATCTTGTTTAGCCATAGAGGCTTTAGTCGATACCACAATTGGCCACTGGTAGTCGTCCTCTATGACCTTTAACTCCTTAAAACCAGAGGCATGTTGAGTCAGGTTATTAGCCTCTTAATTTTCTTCTCTTAGCACATACATAACTTCGGCTTCCATGGACCACCTAAGCAAATGGATAATTGTTTCATAAAAAAGGACCAAGTTTGGATGATAGCATCGATACTGCCCAATCAACTGTTGCCTATTAACTATGAGTCACCCAGAATTTTAATTAACTGAGCACCCTCGACTAACTGTATCTTGAGGCCTAACAACAACACCTCATATTTAGCTTGATTATTGGACCAAACGACTAGCAATTCACAATTGAACTTTCTTAGTTTGCCGCATAGACTAATAATGCTTAACCTAACACCTGCGGCTGAACAGGTCCTAGATCCGTCAAACATCATGATCTATTGCCTGGTCCCTAAGTAAGTGCCTTGCCTATTAAAAGGAGTATCGACTTCAAGGCATTCATGTTGTGCCAAGAAGTCAGCTAAGGCCTATCCTTTAATAGCCTTCAATAATAAAGTTTCTTTATTGCTGTATATCAGATTTTAGCGTTATGAAGGAGCCTAGTCAAATAATAAACGATTCTCTCGGTGCCGTCCTCAGTATCCTCTACTAACAAACAACCAATTGAACTTTTCTACTACCAATATGTAAAGCTTCAATGGCTTGGCAGCCAACAGCGAAATCAAGACAGGCAGGGTTGGTAGCGCTTGCTTGATCTAATTGAATGTTGCTTGTTGCTCCTCTCCCCACAAAAAGTGCTCCTACTTCTTCAGCGGTACTAAAGGTGAAAACACCTTTAGCTTGCCAGCTAAATTGGCTATGAAATGCCTACAGAAGTTGATTTTTTCGATTAGGCTCTGCAAATCTAACTTGTCTTATGAGGGTGACTCCTCCATGATAGCTTTGGCCTTATTCTTGTTTGCTTCAATACCTCGTTGGTGCACCAGAAAACCTAAGAAGTTGCCTACCATGATCCCAAAGGCACACTTGGTCGTATTCATCTTCAATGCATTCGTTCTCATGAGCCTGAAGGCTTGCTTTAAATCTGCTAGATGGTGCCCTGAAATTGAATAACTTCCCTACCACATCATCGATGTAGACCTCCATATTCTTGCCAATCAAATCATGAAATATCAAATTTATGGCCCTTTGATACGTAATCCCAATATTTTTGAGTCCGAATGGCATAACCAACCACTCAAAGATGCCAATGGCCTCAGGGCATTGGAAGGCTGTCTTGTGAACATCATTCTCGACTAAATAAATTTGGTTATAACCTGAATAGCTATCCATGATGTAACGACCTGTCGTCGTTATTGAACAACACCACTATATCTACCTTCTCATGTAAGCAAAAATATAATCAACACACACACACACACACACACACACACACACACACATAATACAGTCATCCTGAGAGATCTATCCATCTCTCCTTCAACCAATACCTGTCTTTACAACTGATAAAGAGCAAAAGAACAGGGAAAAGATACCAAGGCCATACAACAAAATCAAATATACAAATACATTAACAGGGGGAGAGGGGTACAAAACACACTCCCTATGACTGGTCATACTATACACCCCTATTAAAAGAATGGAACAAGATACACATAAAAAAAAAATGCAAGTGCGACTCCTCGAGTCACACTATCTCCAACTCGCAGCCCCACCTTCAACTCTGAGAAGCCGGATCTACTGAAGCATCGCCATCTACTCCCATGTCATAAGACATGATCATCACAGTCACACCAGCACAACAACAACAAAACAACCACAACAAAAACGCAAGATAAGGGTAAGCTTACTAAAATAACAATATAACATGCATAATTAGAGACATCATCCACAATTCCCAATGTTCAATCACAAGTATACAGAATACTGTCATATATCAAGAGTTATCACATCCACGCACAAACATATATGACATACATTCATACAGTAAGGTGTTCTCAATTCAAAACCCCACGTTACAACAAATCCACCACACTATGTCAATGCATGATAACACGACTCTCAAGAGATTCACAACAATTTGAGCGATCAGCCAGGTCTTATCCCCTACCATGAAGATCTAGCACTCATTCAGGGATTGCCAAACTCTGATCTACGGATAAGATTTAATGGTGTGTCGGGATAAGTGTATGTAGGTGGTGACTCACTGCGACTCAAGGTTTGCATTACCTTGGCCCCTTGCGAAATTGCCCATCCACTCATCCCCAAGGCCCATCTTTACAACCCTACATTTTATCCAGGCATTAGGTTGGAGGCCCGTTTGAGCCGCAGCTTCTGTCAACTAGCCAACTTCCATGCCTACTCATACTATGGCTTAAGGCCCTTCACACAACCTCAGCCCACAACATATGCATGAAATGCATGTATCACAAGACAACAACAACTCAACATCAACCAATCAAACATGTATATAAGGTAGCACACATACCACGTGGCCTACTTAGCACCACCTATGGTCCAACAACTACTACTGACTCCATGTAGGCCCAATCTAGCCTTATGCATGGTCAACAGGTAAAGCCTTATCCAAGCAACCCACCTCGTGAGAAATCTTACATAACAACGTTATTCACAACAAGTGGAGGTCCTATCTAAGCAACCTTTCATTTCAACAACTCATCAGCATTCTTAAACCCTTTTAGAGCAACAACTCATACTTAACAATCTTCACTTCAACATAATAACCTTAGAAAAAGAAAATCGAGTATACAAGATAAATATAACTTTTAGAAAATGCATAATATCCTCTTTATATATATATATATATATATATATATATAAGGGATCACATTATGAATGAGAAATTTTAAATTCTAAAATAACATATTAAATTTTGAAATAATAGATTAAGTACTGTACTAAGAGATTATCTCCTATATAACAGATTAAGTCAATTGGGAAAAATGCACTAGAATTCATTTTCTGGTAGAGATAATCGATTATGAATCTCCATAACCGATTATTTCAGAACTAGTGTCAGGAAAACAATTCCTAAAGCTTAGACAATTGATTATTGGTTTCCATAATAGATTATTCCAGAGCCGAAATCATGAAAACAGCTTCTGGAACTCCAGATAATCAATTATGAGGCTTCCATAATCGATTATTTGCAACAGAGTTGCAAAAAACACGATTTTTCTACAGAAAACTCAATCTCCACCATAACATAAATCCAGATTTCAACACAACGAGGGTTCCAACTTTGTCAATCCATCTCAACCAAGCTCATACATAACAGATTATACAACTAATTCAACATTTCATCACCCAAATCTCATATTTTCCCCCAAAACCCATTTTTACCCAAAATACCATACATGGCAACATCCACACAGATTCAACTGTTTCCAGAGCATGAAATCAACATACCAACAATCACTAGCACATAATGTAATGACCCAACTATCGCTACTAAACAGCCTTGCTAAATATACACCTTATCCATATATCAAATGAATAAAAAAAAAATCAAATCATAACATATCTGTATATAAGTCATGCACATCAACTGAGAGATCCACCTATCTCTCCTAGTACCATGCATATCTGTTCAACTTAACTCATCATACATACACAACAAATGTGATTACACCAGCCCATATTAACAACATCAAAATATACATCACCGGGGAAGAAGGATACAAAAACTCACTCCCTATAGCTGGTCACTCTATACAATCCCATCAAAAGAATATAAAACAAAACAACACATCCAAAAAGAGCTAACTCGCAAGTAGCTCTACCATCATCTTTGAGTAATCGGGTCCACTGAAGCATCGCCATCTGCTCCCACGTCATAAGACGTGATCATCATAGGCACAACAACATACAACAACAATAGCAACCACAACAACCATACCAAAACAAAACAGCAAGGCAAGGGTAAGCTTACGAAATAATAACAACCATAGCATATATATAATTTATATCATCAAACCATCATTTTCCAAATTGAAATCAAATTCATCAAGAATGGGTTAAATACACCTCAATCCAACACCCATGCTTTCACTACCACATGTCAATGCATGCATGAGACAACTTTCCAGAGATTTCTACATTTCGGGTGATCAGTCAGGTCTTATCTCCTACCACGGCCATCTAGCACCATTTAGGGATTGTCAAAACTCTGATCAGTTGGATAAGCTTATGGTTGTCAGGATAAGTGTATGTGGCTGGTGGTATACTACGACACAAGGCCTGTATTGCCTTGGTCCCTTGCGGGGTCTACCCATTCATTTATTCCCTAGGTCCAGCTTTAAAATCCCACTTCTTATCCAAGCACTAGGTTGGAGGCCTATCTGAGTACCAACTCTAGTCACCATCCACTTTACATGCCTGCCCGCACACGACTTGAGGCCTACACAACCTTAGCCAACAACATATGCATGCCAATGCATGTATCATTACAAAAACCAACTCTACCAAACAATCATTATATATATGTATGTATGTATCAACATATCAACACAACCATAAACTCAACCACAGCAGTCATCATATTATATATATGTATCAACATAACACCACGTGGCCTACTCAGCACCACCTGTGGTCCAACAGTCACCATCAACCCCATGCACGCCCAATTCGGCCTCTTGCATGGTCAACAGGTAAGGCCCTATCCAAGCAGCCCTCCTCATGAGAAACCTCATACAATAATGTCATACACATCAAGTGGAGGTCCTATCTAAGCAACCTTCCATTTCACAACCAATCTAACAATCAACTACAATTTGAAAACCAAGACCTTCTTTGAAAACCATTTGGAAGATTGAAAAATCTTGAAATTTACAAAAACCTTTGAAACAATTCACTTCTTTAATTTAAAAAAAATCATATCCTAACTAGACAACTCTCCATCATTCTCAAATAGAACCTTTGAAAATGTATAATAGCCTTTTTATATGTGTATATACAAAATACTTCGCATTTTGAAATGAAAATTGTGAAATCTTAAATGGTACATTCAGTTATGAAATAACAAATTATGTATTGTAGTAATAGATTATGTTGTAGTAAAAATGCATCAAATTTCACTTTTCAACAGAGATAATCGATTATAGGTTTCCATAATCGATTATTTCCAAACCAAAACCAGAAGAATTTTTTCTGAAACTTAGATAATCGATTATCAAAGTCCATAATCGATTATTCCCGAAACAAAATCATGAAAATAGCTTTTGGAACTCCAGATAATCGATTATGTGATCCCCATAATTGATTATCTACAATGATTTTTTGAAAAAACATGATTTTCTGCAGAAAAACTTAAGTTTTTCTACCAAATAACATAGATTTTCGAATCAATGGTGTTCCAACAACTTCAATCCACCTCAACCAAGTTAATACACATCAAATCATACAATCAATCCAACATTTCATCACATAATCATCAATTTCTCATCCAAATCTCAACATTTTCTCCGAAAATCCATTTTCAATCAAAACCAACGAAAATGGCAACATCCACAAAAATTCAACCGATTATAAAGCAAGAAATCAACATACCAATATTTATTAACACAAAATAACTGATTTGTAAGCTTCATTTACCTCTAAAAGTTCCTGAATATGAATTTAGGTTCCTTGAGAATCTGGTGTCTTCAGCCAAAATCTTCCATAGATTGATTCTTCCTCTCACCACAATCACTAAACCGAGCCCAAAATCCTCTAATACCCTTGCTAACTTGAGAGATTCTAGAGAGAGATTGAGACAGAATTGAAGAGAGAGAAAGAGAATGGGAGAATGAAGGGAAATCCCTCCCTTTCCCTTATATAGTTGATTTCCCTAGAGCTCTCACACGGACTTTTGGCCAACTAAGGCCCAAACCTCACCAAGCCACTTTCCTTATCTCAAAATTGGTCTAACTTAACTATTTTCTCTCAAAACCCCAAAATCACTCCCACAACATATCCACATTGGCTTAAGCACATATATCAAATTTCCTAAATTCAAATTAGAATTTCAAACAAACAACATCAAATCATCATTACATACAACATACTGTACATAACAACAATTCATTTATTTCTTTTAATCACCTAGATTACATATCAAATTTCCACTTTTTAGTTATTAAAACACTTAATCAGGCATTAAGAAAAACACGATGTTACATAGAATAACCAATTTGTAAGCTTCCTTTACCTCTAGAAGTTTTGAAAATCCAAATTTGGGGAAAAGAAGAATGTGAGAATATGAACTCTTGAGCCAAATCCTTAGAGAAGGCAATACTCCTCACCAAAAAGGAATGGAATGATTTGAACTTTGGCTTCTTAGTAGGTGGGCTTGAGAGAATTTAAGAGAGATGAAAAGATAGGAGAATGAGGATATGAGGGAAGGTGTGGGAGAATAAGGGCTTGGCCCCCTTTATGTCTTAAAACTCTCTAAGGTCCTCACACTTGCTTTGGGCTTACTAAAGCCAATGGTTCATCTAACCATCCCCCAAGACTCACAACTGGTCCAACTCAACTATTTTTCTCTCAATAACCCATATAAACACCAAAAACATTTCAGTTTTGCTTAAGTACATTTTTTCAAGTTCCTTAAATTCAAACTGGAATTTCCAAGAAAACAACACAAAACCATAACCACACCACAACAACGATCAACAACAATAATTTATTTCTTTGTTTTAAACACCATGATCACATATTAATTTCCACTTTTTAGTTATTAAAGCACTAAATCATACATTAAGAAAACACGACGTTACATATGAAGTTTAGCATGCTATATATTATTCGTAGAATCTACTAGCATTGCACAACTAGCATGGCATACTTGTCCTTAGGGGTAGCTATATTCAGGTTTCTAAAGTTAATACATACGTGGACTTCCCCATTTTTCTTGATAACAAGGACAATATTTGACAACCAATCAACATATTTAGTTGTCCATATGAAAGCCTGCTGCCAACAAACGTTTAATTTCTTCTTTTATCTTGGGCATAAGCTCTAGGTTGAATTGCCTTGGGAACTGCTTAAGTGGCTTGAAACCTTCCTTGATATGCAACTAATACTCTACTGAGGATATCGACAAGCTTGGCATCTCATGGTAGCCCTAAGCAAAACAATCTTTGAACTCTGTGATGAGCTATAATAGCCCATCCTTTTCTTTAAGCTTTAGTAGCCCAATCATCTTGGTTAGTCATGGATGATGAATTGTTCTTAAATTCATATCTACTAATGGGTCCTGAGCCTTAAAGAAAGGTAATTGACGCTGAATTGGCTAGATAGGCTTTTCTAGTGTAGGGCTTACTTGTCCCCAAGCATTTTTGCAATAACTTCGCTAGCCACATCATTTGGGAAATGCTAACTTATCCTCTAGATCAAATCTTTAACTATCTCTATTGACATCTTCTAGTTCCAATTCCTTAAGATGTAGGTCAACCTATTTCTCTAGTTTGAACCCTTGAGAGGTGAACTTGCATGCATATGCAGACAAGAATTTGCCTAACTCGACTGTCTTCATAATAAGCTACACTTAAGGCAACTGGAAGGCAACCTCTGCCAATGAAACATCAGCCGTAAAAGGGCTCTAATCGACTGACACAATTTCAACCTTATCCTCTACCTAGAAGATGAGAACCTGGTGCAAAGTGGAATGCACACACAGGGTTGGATGAAACCAATCTCTACCCAAAAATACTAAATAAGACGACTTTGTGTCTAATACAAAGAATGCTGAGGTGCTCATCTTGGGCTTGATGACAACTTCGACTATTAATATTCCTATAGTCACAGTAAAGTCCCTAGTAAAGGTAGTCATTCTTATGTTTGCCTTCAAGAGATCGCTTTTTGATTTTGTAACACCTCAATGTTTTCCTTCTATTTATGTATTATTATTGTTATTATTTTTATTATTATTATTATTATTATATTGTATTTTGCTCTATTTTAATAAAATAGTATTTTAGGAAAAAAAGATATTAGGCCTAGAGTGGGGTTTTGTAATTAAGATGTTGTTAAAATTTCATAAACCATTATGTTGGGCTTGTCTAACCTAAGTTATCTTTAGAATTCCTTTAAGTTTCTTAAAACCTAACCCTTTTTCTTCTTTCTCTTCTTTGTGCCTCTTTTGGAAACTGTGCTATTAGAATCATCATAGTTATGAAGTGAGAACTAAGGGAATGTCGTCACATTGCTTGCATCCTCTTGCCAGAGGTCGTCCCTTTCAAGGTTAGGGGGAATAATACTATCTTGCTTATAGGTATAGCTTTGGTTGTGGGTAGGCCCCAGATCCCAATTGCTTGTAATTGTATGATTGTTGTGAAGGGAAAATAGTTTTCCCTTAATTACTATATATTTAAGCTTGATTCAGTAATTGGACTACATAATTACATGGTTCTTGAGTTTTCTCCTTTTGTGATTATTTGAAGTGTGGATTGCTTGAAGATAGATTGATATGGATTGTTGTGTATGGGAGAAGAGATATTTTAATGTATGATTAATTAGTTAAAATTAAGGATTTTGCTGCTTATAAGTCCCATTGCTCATATTTTTTGTGGTTTGAGAGTTTGGGAAGCCATGGATTTTCCCTTAAGGGTTAAAGTTCAAAATTTTGTATTTGTCGCGAGTCATGGGCATGACTCATTAGTCACAGGCATGATTCACTGGTCATAGGCATGACTAACTTTGTTTTGAAACTTAGAGTGCATGTTTGTCACCAGTCAAAGGCGTGACTCACTGGTCACAGGCTTGGCTAACTCTGTTTTGAAACTTGGAGTGCATGTCTGTCACCGGTCATAGGCATGACCAACTTTGTTTTCAAACTTGGAAGTGCATATCTATTACCAGTCACAAGTGTGATCCACTGATCATAGGCATGACTCACTAGTCATAGGTGTGATCAGCTCTATTTTTGAAATTTGACGTGCATGTCTGTCATGAGTCACGGATGTGATCTACTGGTCACGGGCGTAACTCATTCTGTCAAAAAAATTGGATAGATTATGAACTCCTCTAGTAAAGAGATTTGTGAACTAAATTAGGCTTAGTAGTTTTCATATGAATTATAACACTAGATGTTGGCTAACTAATGGCTTTAGAATAACCTAAAAATAATGTCTATAACTTAAGATATGATCAAATTAGTGAGCAAAGGTCAAGCTATCAGGAATTAGGTAATGATCCTATGTTCTTCATCAGTTTAGACATAGTAGATGACCAAACTAGATTTCAAGTCAACATAGAAGTTGTAAATAATCTTCTTAGCTTTGAAATGAGATAAAGATCAACTTGATATGATTAGCATAACTTTAGATATTGTGTTTATACTCTACAAGGGCCATAGAAGCGTTAGAAAAAAAAATGTTTGAAAATGAATTATATTTGAGTTATGCTTGTCATACATTTAAATGTGATACATTTAAATGTGATATTATGCTATGAGATGTATAATATATTTAACATGTGATGTTATGCCATGAGAAGTATGACAAGAATTGATGAATATTGAGATGAGGGGCCTAGCCTAAGAGAGATAGGACCCTATTTGTGAAATGTCTAATGGAATCATAAGCATTGTAAGAATCATGCATCATATCATTTTAGTAATGTGATGAAGGAAAGTATGTGGAAATTTGGTTGGTGAAGGTTGTGAAAGGTTGTTTAATCCTAGCCTTGGGGGTGATGATACCTGGTGTGGAAACTTTAATGGTCCATGTTGATCCCATAGAGCTAGAGTATACTAGTGAAGCTGGGTAACCCTGACTAATCACTGAGGAATATCATTTTAGTTGAAAGTGCAAAAGCCAAAGTCATCAGTCCATTGATGGCATTTCTTATAGCTGTGCATGTACTCCTAAACTACTTTCGATGAGCTTAGATTGGTACCACATGTGCATGAGAAGTAGAAGTTAGGTAGCATTGCATTGCATGTGCACCTTACCCTGTGTGTGTTTAATTCTTGTAATTGGTACTACTTTAATTGTATGTCAATGTTTGTATGTTCTACCTATTTCCATTGTCATACTTTGAGCATGATGTGAGATGTATCTCACTCTCTTGTTTCTTGTGTTTTCTGTTTATGTCTATGATGTACAGGTAATGTCTAGTAGGACCCTGAAGAGGGGTTCTAGAGTAAAGGCATTGGCCCCGTTTGCAATTTATTTACAGTTTCTTTGGGTTTTGTAATCTCTAATAGGACTGTGTCGAGGCTTGGGTATTTATTATTTCATATGCTTTAGTTTTAAACCACAATTAGCAAGTTTGAGTTTCTATTGATTTTTGACGAGACTTGCATGGCCATTTGAGAGCCAATATCTTTTGTTATTTACTAAGGCATTTTATGGAGTTAATTTGTGGTGAGATATGCATATGATGTCCTTTACCACATAAAGAAAAGTTATATAATACTATTTTTATTCTACAAGTTATTAGTAAACTATTTTTCGCAATGATAACATATATTAACAAGTGATCTAAGGTAGAGGATATCATAGATTTACCTAGCTTCTTCACTATCAAATAAGGCATCACATTGAGCAATGCCCTATTATCCATGAACATGCGACTGAAAGGCCTACCATTGATGATGGCCTGCATATAAAGAGGCTAGAGATGCCTCACCATGTTATTTGTTGTGTGTTTGGCAAGCGCACTAATTTAAACAAGTAATATAGTGATGAATGAGTATCATTCTCCCAAGGGACTTGTGTAATACGTGGCAATCTACTAAATTTTCTATCTTAAACAATTGTAACCAGAGAATAATAACAATTGCAAGAAAATAAAGATGATAACTTAAAAAATCAATAGGGAAGGGCAATGTAACATAAACTCTTTTTGACATTTCATCGAACATTTAGTATGCGTAAATTGATTTAGACTGAAAATATGAAAATAGTTGGGGTTTAACTTCATTAAGCCTTCCTACCATGCACTATATGAGTTACACATTCAGTATTTAGTTGCCAAGTTATCATCATCCTACTCAAATCATTTTAACCTTAATTCCTTATAAATTAAAAATCTAAGTTATTTGACTCAACTACCAACTCCTTGCATAGCTTAGCCAAATAACTCACATTAAAAATAGAGGATAAAAGATGTCTAACACACATTAGTTTATTCCTAGATCTAAAATGTATTAGATGTCTTTTTCATATCTAAGCTTCAAACAATGTTTTCCAAGAAGATTCAATGCTCAATAAGAACAAATTAAGTTTGATTAAGCTGAAACAAGCATTAAGAGCAGAAGAAAGACATTAACATGGAACTAAATTGAATAAATATCTCAAAATAAGTACATGAAGGTTAGCATAATTACATTAAACCCCAACAAAGGGTGAATGTAGCTACACATAGCTAAGCAAAAGAAGAAAACTTGGATGAAAGAGTTGAAGAGCTGCCCTTCCAGCGCCAAGAGAACTTCTTCTTCTATTCTCTAACCCTAGAATATGTCTCTTCTCTTGTTCCCTCAGCCTTTTGTTGCTCTCCCCTAATGAATTTTGTCTTTTCTTCATTAAATGTCACATCATCAAATCTGGCGCTGAGTGCCATTATCTTCTCGTTGAGCTCTGAAAGCAACAAAAATAAGGGAACTCTTGCTGGTAAGTTAGCACTGAATGCCAACATATAGATCTCCTGGTGCTCTTTTTCATGCTCTTCCAAGTTGGGCATGCCATGGAACTCTCTCTCTCCTTCCTAGATCTTTCCTTCTTTTCTTTAACCTGCATAGATATCCAAAAAAATAATAAAATTCTAAAAGAACTTGAAGTGCTAAACCTATATTCAAAAGTATGCAGTTTATGTGTAAAGGTGGGTAAATCTGAACATTAAGTCAACAAAAATTAATATAAGTATCAAAACATGTACCAAAAAGATAGGTATGGATTGTACTTATCATTATCCATGGGCTTGTATAGCTTGGCCACACCTGTTTCGAAGACGGCTTCATCGGCTAAGTTAGCTCATTCCTGTTTCTCGGCTAGCACATCACCATCTAAAGTTAGTGGTTGCTTATCCTGGCTGGTAAACACAACTAGTAGAACCTCGACCGCTGTTACTAGGATGGGACATCATCGGATAATAAGCCATCAAGCTCAAAGTCTTCCAATGCCAAAGGGGAACTATGCTCGCTCTCGTCAGATGAATGGTTCTTGAAACGACGAAACGTTCCAGGCTAGTCATCGGCTGCGTTAGGTGATTACACCTCTTCGTTCTTAACCTTGTGGTTGTGCGTGAGAATGTTGAACATCCCTCTCAGCTTCTACAATGCCTTCTTTCTTTGTAGCCTCTTCTTCTGCATTCGTGTTAAAGGCTTGGTCTCCATCAACTAATCTTTGACATACTTATTCAGAAACCATTACCCCTTCTCTACTTCAACTTTTGGCTTTTTGGTTCTAGCCTCCTTCAAACTATCTTGGTCCACCAATGTGATTCTAAAGGTGGACACTCCTCCCCATACATTCACCTCAATTACCTGATACTCTATAGGGTATGAGGAAACTTTAGGATTCGACGGTTATTTCTATTGTGTACCTTTCGGTTGAGGATATTACAGCCATCTAAAGATTGACTTTCTTAAAGGCGTCTTCTCTTTATCTTGCCTAGGTTCAGCCTCTTGTTTAACTCCCTTTGGCCTCCACTGGTAGTTGGAGTGCCTGTTAGCATGGGATGACCTTTATGTTTACCTATTTGTTGTAGCAAACACTATGTGCACATTAATCGCTGTGAATGGGTTGATGTCTATCTTTATTTCCCTTACTTTTTCGGCTAACTTGAGTCTTTCCTCCTTCAAGGCTCTTTGGATAGTGTTCCTGAAAACCCAACGATTTGTTGTAAAATGACTATAAGCATTATGCCACTTATAGTACCTTTTGTTTTTGCACTCTTCTACTAGTGGGATCTTCTGGCTTTTTGGGAGCTTTTTTTGTTGATCCTTGACCAGATAGTTGAATATCTAGTGGGCTCTAGACATGTCAAAGAGATAAGGATCCTTACCTTTTACCTCCTTCCTTTTTGAAGGCCTCAAAGTTGGACTAGAATAAAGTTTTCCCTTTAGAGATTGGTTGCCATTTAATCGGCTACTAAATCCTCTTTGGATGATGCCTCTTGGTCCTAATTTATCATAGACACAGCCTGAGGATTCTTAATGCCTCTCTACTCTCATCATTATTCCTGTTCCTGGATGAATTACTCCACCTTGGTTGCTTTAGCCGTTAGTTGTGCCAAGTCTACACAATCTTGAGTAATTAATCATTCCTTCAACTGCGGATGCATATTGCCTACGGCTTTGTTGCATACTCGGCCTTAGGGAATTGCACATTACACTTGTTCCTTATGCGCCTAAGTCTCTCTAAATAGTCGACAACCATATCATTCGACTGTTGTCGAGTGTTCATCAAGTCAGCCACTGACACATTTGGTTGTAGGGTGTAGAATCTGTTATAAAAGCACCTCTTAATGTCGAACCAATTCTGAATGAAATTGAGTGGTAAGGTTGAATACCATGTAAAAGTTGTTCTTGTCAAAGAAAGCAGGATCAACTGTAACTTCTTGTAATCATTGTGGCCTGCTTCTCCACATTGAACCATAAATCGATTGACGTGCTCCATGGTTGACAAACCAGAAGGTCAACATAAAAATTTTAAGGCTCGGTGGTGGAGGGAGGAGGTCCATCCAGCATAAACCAAAAGAAAAGGGTTCAGAAAATTGAAGTGGGAGTGAAGAATAGTGAAGTTGATGAGGGGGGTACTTATATGTCAAAATAGGTAATTTTAAATTTAAATTTTTGTACCCAAAATCATTAAATCAATATTTTTGAGTGTCCTTTCCCCATGTGCAGCTGGAATCTACATGAAACTAAAGCTGGGGGTCAGAAAAAATAATATTTTTATTTTATATAATTATTAGATCATAAAAATAATTAAATATTAATTTATTGTTGGAAAATTGGAGTGGGCTTTTGGTGTGGGTTTGGTCCAAACCAAACACACCACGTCCAAGGGTATATTTTGGGAGTCCCACAAAAATTTATCAAATTTTCCTATTTGCAAAATAATTATAGAATTATTTTACTAAAAAAGCTAATTAATTAACTTATAAATCAAGTTTTTGTTAAACAAATTCCAAATCTTAGGTTTTTTTTTATTTTTACCTCAAAATAAAATTTTTATAGTTAAAATATACTTAATATAAACTTTTTAAAATAGTTTGAGGTCAAAAAGTCTCTAGTTGGTTCCCATAGTCAACTAGGGGCATTTTGGTCATTTTGCAAAAAATGTCTCAATAAATTCCTGAAATTTTTTTAAAATATGATTAATTATTCTAAGTATATTAATGACTTAAAAATAATTTTTTTTATACTTTTAACTATTTTTATCTATTTTCGCAATTAAATAGCCTTCTAGGGGCAAAATGGTTATTTTTCTTTTTTTGGGGCTCTGATCCAAAAATTTATTAAAAATCTAAATTAAGTATTATTCACTAATACGATCGTAACTATAAGAATCAAATTTCTAAGATTCTAATTTGGTTTTCCAAAAATAAATATAGATTAAATAGAAAAGTAGGTTAAATAAGTAAAAGTAGGGGTGTTTCAAGCTGCATCCCAATGTGCTTTCTGATAGCCTTGGCTATCATAATTAGCCAAGGCTGCCCTACTTGACCGTTACATGACAGTGTGAAATGCCTGAGGCTCATAAACAGGTTGATAGTCGTGCTACCCCCAAGGGGTGGCTAGTGGCCAATCGGCTAATGGTGGCCGAACTGCTTGATGCCTTGTTGCATCATAGGAGAAAAGGCGAGCGATTGATTTGGTTGGCTCATTTGAATAAAGGTGGCCAATGCTTCATGATGGCCACTTTGTTGTTGCTCCTCTTCTCGCGCCTTCTTTATCTCATTCTGTACCATCGACTTGACGATATCCCCTAATAGCTAGGATAGTTGCAACATGATATCATGTAGCCCCATCTTTATTTGTTGTCGAATAAAAGAAGGAAAGACCACCGGCTCAAGTTCTCGATTGACATCCCATAAGGAGGATTAGTCACAACACGTGCTAAGGGATCTATTTCCCTGTCACTAGCTATCTCATCTCCCAAGACAAAATCTGAGGAAGTTCGAGATGACCCCACTATTGTAGCCATTGCGGAGGTCACAATAGTAACACCAATGGTTGTCAATTGCACTACAGCAGCCACGGTAATCGGGTTTGACTGTGCACTAGATTGAGCCCTAGACGGCTTCCTTCCAGAGGTTGAATCCATCTTCGTAAGGTCTCGTCTTGATCGTAATTGCATACGCTAAGGATGATCTAGCGAAAGTGAGGGAAACCTCGGTTTAGGAGAAATTGGGGTCCCATTGAGTGTGCCAAAATTATGTTGATGTGGAAATTTCACCTGATTAGTTGTGGAAACTACTAATTACCAACGAATGATTCCCTTTAGGTGATTGGCTTGAGGAAGGGATTTTGTCCCTTAATTGGGTTCCTAGTCCCTCCAAAGAGCTTCTTAGTAGTCGTAGAACTATGGATTTTAGGCTATGCTACTCCTAAAGTTAATGCGGTAAAGAAAGTAGTAAACAACTAAAAATTAAAGGAAAGCGATAAAGGAAAACTATAAATAAAAGTTGTAAAATGTGAAAATTAAATGGCTAAGGAAAGATAAATTTGATTGATTGGTTGAGGACTCTTTTTACATCGAGATTTTCACTATTTAAACCTAAGCTATCCACTAGAAGCCATTTCCTTGAAAATAACTGCCTACTTTCCTATTTTTTAGGAGATGGTGCTAAGTGTTGGAAAATCGCTTCTCCATCAATTCAAACTTTCAAATTCCCCCCTGAAATGTGTCTCTATGTTGGGCTTTTCGCTTTGAGCCATCCTTCGACATTCTTTTAACTTGGGCCCATGCTAGTCAATAAGAAACAGCTAAATCAGCTGTTAGCTAACAAAAACGATTACCTTAATTATTTTAGTGCCACCAAAATTTAACTTTGATTCTTAATACACTAATAAAATTGAAGATACTTTTTAAAATAAATTAAATTTTAAGATTATTGATTTTTAACACATCGTATTAATAGAAATGATACATTTTAATGTAAGGGAAAGCGAAATTTGATTTTTTTTTTGTTTTCATTTGCACAAAAAATAAAAAATATTAGTAAAATATGTTTGATTAGATTTTAAAGAGACTTTTTCTTAATAAATATTGTAAATACTCAATTTTGTTCAGGTAAATAAAAAATATAAAAATGATAAAAATTAAAAAAGAAAAAATATTACTATAGCAATAAAAACAAAAATTAAGAAAATCCATTTGTTATTTATTTTGATGTTAAGATATAATCTAAAATATTATTTAAATTTGAAATACAATCTAAAATAAAAAATTAAAAAACATGTTCTCTCGCCTCATATTTCTCTCTCTAATTCACATGACTCTCCTTTATTTTTTCTAACAGATTCTTAACACACATTTACAAATAACAACACCTTTCACTCTTCACAAAACTCATATATCCATAAACAATTACCGAACAATGTCTTATCCCATCATGTAAACTTATGGCCTCATGCATACACCAACAAAAGACCCAAAAAAAAAGGGGACAGCACAAAATTCTCATTCATGTGACAAATTCACAGCTCACACACTAGTGTCACAATTCTTCAGCACTTACATTGTCTGTTTGTCATTAAGGTGTGTTTGCTAAAAAGGAAAAAAAAATATGTGACAAATAAGGTGGATGAAAATAGAGAAAAGAGAAATAAAGTGAATGAAAATAAGTGAGAAATGGAGTGAAAATATGAGTGTTTAATTTAAAAGAAATAGGAAAGAAATAGAAGAGAGAAAAATAAAAAAATATTTTTAAAATATATTTTCAAGTTAAATAATTGATTATGAACTCTTCATAATTGATTACGAATTCTTTATAATAGATTATAAATCATAAAAAAGCTATGATCATGTGTAAAATAACACTTATAATTGATTATACCTTATTTGTAACACTGTGTTTTTCTTAATGTATGATTAAGTGTTTTAATAAGTAAAAGGTGGTGTGTTTGTTTGAAATTTGGGTTTGAATTTAGGAAGTTTGAAATATGTGCTTGAGCCAATTTGGATATGTTGTGAGAGTGATTTTGGGCTTTTGAGATAAGACAATTAAGTTAAACTAGTTTTGAGATAAGGGAAGTGACTTGGTGAGGTTTGGGCCTTAGTTGGCTAAAAGTCCATGTGAGAGCTTCGGGGAGGTTGAATATATAAAGGAAGGGGAGGGATTTCCCCTCATTCTCTCATTTTCTTTCTCTCTCTTTACTTTCTCTCTCTTCAATTCTCTTTCAACCTCTCTCTAAAAATTTGAAGTTACTAAGGGTGTTAAGAGGATTCCCAAACCCAGTCCAGTATTGTTGCAAGAGGAAGATCAATTTGTAGGAGGTTTAGGCTCAAGACATCGGATTCTCAAGGAACCTAAATTTAGATTCAGGAACATTTAGAGGTAAAGGAAGCTTACAAATCGGTTGTTTTGTGTTAATAACTGTGCGTATGCTAATTCTTGCCTTATAATTGGATGAATCTCTGTGGATGTTGCCATTTTTGTTGGTTTTGGTTGAAAATGGGTTTTGGGGGAAAATTTTGAGATTTGGATGAGAAATTGATGATTTTGTGATGAAATGTTGAATTTGTTGTGTAATCTGATGTGTATGAACTTGATTGAGGTGGATTGATATTGTTGGAACCCCATTGATTCGAAAATTTGGGTTATTTGGTCGAAAAGTTTGAATTTCTTTGTAGAAAATCGCGTTTTTTTCGAAAATCATCACAGATAATCGATTATGGGAATCATATAATCAATTATCTGGAGTTCCAGAAGTTGTTTTCATGATTTTGTTTCGGGAATAATCGATTATGGATTTTGATAATCAATTATCAGGGTTTCAGAAAAATTTCTTTTGGTTTTGGTTTGGAAATAATCAATTATGGAAACCCATAATCGATTATCTCTGTTGAAAAATAAAATCTGATGCATTTTGGTTTGGAAATAATCGATTATGGAAACCCATAATCGATTATCTCTGCTGAAAAATGAAATCTGATGCATTTTTACTAAACAGATATAATTTGTTACTACAGTACATAATCTGTTATTTCATAACTGAATGTACTATTTAAGATTTCACAGTTTTCATTTTAAAATGCGAAGTATTTTGTATATACACATATAAAAAGGGTATTATATATTTTCAAAGGTTCTAACTGAGAATGATGGAGAGTTGTCTAGTTGGGATATGATTTTCTTTAAATTAAAGAAGTGAATTGTTTCAAAGGTTTTTGTAAATTTCAAGATTTTCCAATCTTCCAAATGGTTTTCAAAGAAGGTCTTGGTTTTCAAATTGTAGTTGATTGTTGGATTGGTTGTGAAGTGGAAGGTTACTTAGATAGGACCTCCACTTGATGTGTATGATATTATTGTATGAGGTTTCTCATGAGGTGGACTGCTTGGATATGGCCTTACCTATTGACCATGCAAGAGGCCGAATTGGGCATGCATGGAGTTGATGGTGACTGTTGGACCACAAGTGGTGCTGAGTAGGCCACGTGGTGTTATGTTGATACATATATATGATATGATGACTGTTGTGGTTGAGTTGATGGTTGTGTTGATATGTTGATACATACATACATATATATACATACATATACATATATATACATACATATATATGTATGTATGTATGTATGTATATATATGTATGTATGTATCAACATATCAACACTATATATATAATAATGATTGTTTGGTAGAGTTGGTTTTTGTGGTGATACATGCATTGGCATGCATATGTTGTTGGCTGAGGTTGTGTGGGCCTTAAGCCGTGTGTGAGCAGGCATGCAAGGTGGATGGTGACTAGAGTTGGTATTCAGATAGGCCTTCAACCTAGTGCCTGGATAAGAAGTGGGCTTTTAAAGTTGGGCCTAGGGGATGAGTGGATGGGTAATTCTGCAGTAGGGCCAAGGCAGTGCAGGCCTTGTGTTGCGGTATACCACTACCCATATACACTTATCATGACAACCATAAGCTTATCCAACAGATTAGAGTTTTGGCAATCCCTGAATGGTGCTAGATGGCCATGGTAGGGGATAAGACCTGACTGATCGCCCGAAATGTAAAAAATCTCTCGAGAGTCGTGTCATTCAAACATTGACATTTTGGGGTCGAAGGCATGATGTGTTGTGTTGTATGTATGCAAACTCATTCTCTAATGAAATGGGAATCCAAACTTGTATGTTGATGAAATTGTTATTATGGTTATTCGATGCCGTTGTTGCTATGAGTACTTGGCAATTGTTATTGTGGTTGTGTTATGTGTTAGTAGCAGAGGTAGTATTGTTGTTGTTACTTAATTATTGTGGCTGTTTGGAATTGTCATGATTGGTGATGGTGGTGATAGAGGTGTTGTTAATATCGTTGTTGTTATTGTGTTAAGGGTTGTTGTTGTAATGGTTGTATTGGTGTTATCATTACTTTTTTTAAGTAAGCTCACCCTTGCGTTGTTTGCACGTGTGGTTCGTGCTTGTGATGATCACATCTTTGGCGTGGGAGTAGATGTTGAGTTTTTGGCAAGTTTAGCTTCACTTAGTTGGTGATGAGGCTTCGTTTCAGCCAGTGGCAAAATTGAACAAGCATGGAGAATCATATTTTTGTTCCTTTCTTTAAAGGAATTGATATTTCTTATTGTTGTTTATTTCTTTTAAGATGATGTATAAAGTGACCAGCTATAGAGAGTTCTATTTTGTGTTTTTCTCTTGGTATTGTATATTATTGGGCCTGTATACAATATTTATTTCATACCTTATATATTATAAAGACAAACTTGTGGATTGATTATTAATGAGTATATATATATATATATATATATATATATATATATATATATATATATATATATATATATATATATATACAGGGGTTGTTTGCAATACTGTGGCGACAGAGGGTCGTTACATTATTGATAATTGATTATCAATACCATCAAATGCAGTTTTTGATAATTTCCACATATATCAATGAGGAAATAAAATGGTGTGGGTCCCACACTTTTTATTTCCTACCTCTCCTATTTGCACACAACCAAACAATTTTAACTTTTCATTTTCTACCTCTCCTATTTGCACACAACCAAACAATTTTAACTTTTCATTTTCTACCTCTCCTATTTGCACACAACCAAACAATCTTAACTTTTCATTTTCTACTTATTTCTTCTCTCTCCCTCCCCTATTTCTCTCATATTTCATTGCTACCAAACAAATTGTAATGCATTCTCACCTTTCCCTACTTCTCCTACTAACCGACAAATCAATCACACACTAATAACAGATTCCTTTTCATTCTTTTGTGGCTCTCATTGTCTCAGCCACATAGCTCATCGTTCTCTCTAAATGAGTAAACCGTTTTTTAGTTCTTAAAAGTATATAACATGGTCATATTAGTTTCTAAAACTAAATAAATTCTAAATAAATTTTTATAAGTACAATCCACTAATTACATTAGTCCAAAATTTTAAAAAACGTGTGACTTAAATGATAATATTAAGACTTAAACATTTTTTTAGTCTCTATAATTTGGGCATTTTGTTTTTTTTAGCCCTTATAAAATTATTTTGATCATTTTAGTCCCTGAAACATTTTTTTTTAGTCCTTGCCGTTAGATGACGTGGCAAAGAAATGCCATGTCACTGCGGTATATGTCAAAAATAATTTTATGAGGACTAAAAACAAATTAAAATACCCAAATTATAAGGACTAAATGACAAAAATAATTTAATAGGGACTGAAAAAATAAAAACATCGAAATTATATGGACTAAAAAGATATTTAAGCCAAATTAAAATAAGGAAAAAAAAAATTAAAACCCTCATTCACTATAATTATCACCATCATTACAAACCCTCTACTTTGTTCTTCTACCATTTATCTTCTCCTACCACAATCCCAACCACAGAAGCCACCATACTGAACAAGCAAACCTAGAACCTAAACTCATTTAAGTCAAATTGCAACAAAGAACATAAGCTCTTTCAATAATGTGATCCGTGGTTTTCACCAACCACAAATTTTCCTTCGCCACCTTTCCCCATTTGGATTTGCCTTTGCTTGTGTTGTACTTCGCTATTTTATTTTTCACCAAGTCTAAGTACCTCTCCACGAAGCCAGGGTGTCAAAGTTATCTGCATTTTCTTTGATGTTATCATTATTTTCATCCTCTTTTCGCTGTAGAGTCATGGGCAATTGATCAATGTCTTCTAAAGCCTTCTCGAGGCTAGGGAAAGAGACACAACGACCTTTTCTTTCTTCTCCTCTATCGTGCAGCGATGACAGTGATTCTGCTTTAGTAGTGGTGTGTCACCAACGTGTTGCATTGGAGAATGCAGTCACCGACGTTGTTATTGCCAAATGACAAATGCAAAGACTGAGGAGTATCATCGGTTTCTTGTCCTTAGTCTTCGTGGTTGGTGGAAACTACGAATCATATAATTGAAAGAGTTCATGGTTTTAGGTTACAATTTGGCTCAAGTGAGTTTAGGTTGTTGGTTAACTTGCTCAGTGTGTTGGCTTTTGTAACACCTGCTTTTCTCTTCTATGATTAATAAATTGATTGAAAATAATTAAAAGAGATAATTAAATTTAGTTTCATAAAAAAATAATTAATAAATATATGTGATGTTCTATTAAAGTTTTAATAGAAAATTCTATAAAAACCAAGACTGCATTGCACACTGACAGTGTAAGAATACATTATTAAAGTGATCAAATAGTCAAGAAAATTGCAAGATTTAATTATAATTAACGTTTACTAATAATAATTTGGCCCTTGAAAAAATACTTTATTCTGTTACCATTGGTGAGAATAAGAATATTTTGACGTAGTTCTAAAGAGTGCGATTTTGGGAGCATTTTGGGATTTGAAAAAAAAAACTCTAAGACATTCTAAAATTTTTTTAGATGTCCTAAATTAAAATTAGTGAGTCATATATTTACTAATTCATAATTATCAATTTAATTAGCTCTATTTACATTTTGTTACCTTACCCTTTTTCTTTTTCACCTAAAGCTACAAGTGCACCTACTTCAATCAATTTCTCACGGATATTGTGGCCAAACTCAAAGGCAAAGACCCTTGAATTATGCTGACCAAGAATGGTCTAATTTCAAGAGCCACTTCCACATTTTTACCATTTTGTTACTTGGCTAAGTCAAGGAAGCTTCCATGTTATTATATAATACACCAAAAAACTTACTTTTCTTACTTCTTCAATTCGCTATGCATCGAAAAAAAATTATAGCACCCATTCTCCTTCATCTTACTTCTACTTTTGTCTCCAAATATCTTCTTCCAGCTCCATAAACACAAACTCAAGGAGTATAAAAATCAATACCATTATTTTCTTCTTTTTGGTTTAATCTACACTTAGTGTTGGCACGTTGTTCTCAATCATTTTCTTCTTTTTTTTTTCCTTATGAAAATTTGAACTTCGCTTTCTCCCTTAACCATTTCTATTTTTTTTATTTTGCTCATGGAAATGGTTTGTTGTTAAATTAACGATGATCTATTCAAGATCTTGTCCAAAGAATTTAGTTCATTACCTTCCATTTTCCCAAAGCTCTCTCATTTTTTTAGCATCACTTTGAGGTAAGGGAAGCTCCTATCATTTTTCTTTCTTTTTAGTTAAGTAAAACACTGTTTTAATAAGTATAATGTGTTATGGTATCGATTGCTTGGTTTGTTGCTAAGTTAAGGCATGAAAAATGGCCTATTTTGATGGTTATTGAAATCTTTGGCTAATGTTTTTATGGGTTGTCATTGATGTTTGAACTCATGGAAAATATGCGATTGTGTGAAAAATGTGTTATTGGGAAAGTATTTTATTTTTATATTTTTATTTGTTTTATATTTATTTAAAATAATTATATTTCATGTGTGTATTTGGATGAAAAATGACTTAGTATGGCTCATTTTGGTGACTCTTGAGTGTCACAAAATTTTGCTGAAGCCCACATGATTTAGGGGTGGTTGTGATGTGGTAAAAGTCTGAGGCAGCTATCAAAATTTTATGAATTAATGCTAGGTAAATGTCATTTATATTTGCGAGGGAATTTAGCAAGGGAAATAGTCCTTGGCAAAACCCTCGCTAAATTGTGAAGGATTAGCGAAGGATTACATTCCCTCTCTAATCCCTTGCTAATCAGTGTCGGAGTAATCAACCCATCGCAATTCCTTCACTAAATTGGCTAATTATTTAGCAAAGGAATATCCCCTTGCAAATCCCTCGCGAATTACCTGAAAATTCTTCATTTCCTTTTGAAAAATGGAAATTTCTTTTAGCGAAGGAGTTGTTCCTTTGCAATTTTGTCGCAAATATGCAAAAGAAATATTTTCTCGCAAATCCTTCACTAATCCTTCGCAAATTAGAGAAGGAAAACAAGTTTTCACAAATCCCTCGCAAGCATGAAAATTTTGATATTAGTTAATAAGTACAATTAATATAAAATAGTGTTTGATATTTAATTATTTTAGAAAGGAGAATTTAAGTCAAGTAGTATATTAATTTTTGTTAAAAATATCATTTTTAATGATGAAAATTCAAAAATTGAGCTAATTATAAGAGTTTTTTTTTTAATTTCTCTTTTACATTAAATCTCAACATCTAAAAACATATTATTCAAATAATCTTAATTTAAAAATAACTTTTAAATTGAAAAAGTTATAAAAGTTATTAAAAAGATTTAATTTAAGTTTGTTTTTTTTTATAAGGCCCTTCATTAATCCCATACTCTACTACAAAGAATTATTAAATATGTATTCTTAATTATTATTCAAAAATAAATAATAAAATCGTTTTATAAAGAAGATCACTTTACGAAATAACGTAGACCTATTTTAAGGTTTTAAAATATTTTATTATATTATCATCAATAATTTTGTTTTCTAGCTATGTTAACTATGTATTTGAAGTTAATTTATTTTATGGTTTTTTAGTTATTATTTATTTTATATCCTATGTATTTGAAGTTAATTTGTATACTTAAGTTATGTTTGGCCCAACCTTTTTTGGGCTTAAAAGCTACTTTAAAGTTAAAGCTCAAAATAACAGTTTTAAAAGTAAAGTAGAAGTTGTTTGGTAATAAATTTTAAATTTACTTAAAACTAATTCTCTCACTTGATAGAATAATATATATATTGATAAAATAAAAAGTTATGTAAAGTTAATTTTTAATTACAATTATGTAAAATTAATTTAATCAACACAAATTTATTTAATGTTAACAAAAATATATAAAAGTATTCAAATATCTAAATTTAAAATTTTTACTTTTAAAAATGTCAAAAACTATTTTAATTAATACGAGTTAATTTTAAATCTGATTTATAAACATTTTATTATTATAATACTAATTTCAAAAATATTATTTAAAAATTTTGTATTATTTTTCAATAATATTTTTAGAAGACAAAAAATAATTTATTTAAACAGAAGTAAATAATGTCAATATATTTTAAATAGTATTTAACAGATAATTCAAAAAGTATTTAACAAATATACTGTTGTAATTAAACATGAAAAAACATAATTATAAAATAAAAATTAAAAAAAATCTGAAATATAAATTAAATTTAAAGAATAAACATTATAAATATTATTAAATATAACATTTTTATTTAACTATATTATTCACTCATTTTAGTAGCGTTTTTTTTTATTTCATGTAACAAATATATTTAAAATTTTTAATTTTAAAAATGTAAAAAAATTGTTTTAATTAACAAAAAATAATTACAGTGCATGATATTTTAAAGAATATTTTAAAATTATAAATATTTTAAAATGTAAGAAATTTATTTAACTATATTATTTACTCGTTTCATTAATGTTTTTTTTTATGTAAAGAATATTTAAAAATTTAAAAAATAAATAATATTTTTTAATTTTATAAAATAAATAATTTAAAAACAAATTCAAAGCTTAAAATAAATACGCATAATTTAAAATAAACTAATTTATGTTAGTATTATTTAACGAGAAAGCCACTGAAGCACTCAAATTGAAAAAATAGTGAAAAATTAAAAAAGATGGTATTTTTTGTCACGTTGGGAATTAAATAGGTGATTAGGGAAATAAGCTCCGTATAAATTGGAAAAAAGCTTCCCGTAACAACTTAATTATAAGCTACTTTTTTTCAAATTTTGTTCTATGAAAATAAATAGCTTATTTTTTTAATAGATAGGTCAAACACACTCTTAATTATTTTTAAGAGTTGAAAAAGAGATATATAGACAAATTTAATTATTATAATTAATTATTATAATATAATGAAATTAAGTGATTTAATAATCTTTAAAAGAAAAATGATCTAATCCTAATATCCTAGCAAATAAGAGCGTGAACCCACGAAGCCAAATTGCGAGTCTAAATTCGAACCCTATCCCAAATTAAAACAGAACTTTCTGTCACTCTTCCTCAATTTGAACCCTAACCCCAACCCCTTCTTAAGTTCGTATCTCCTTGTTTCTCTTCACGTCAACCTTAACCTCTTCCTCTCTTACGTGCTTCTTCTACCTTCTGAAGTTCATCTTCATTTTGGCTTGTGAAAAGAGCTGATCTATGGCTCGTTCTTGGGCCTTTGATTTGTCAGGCGACTAGGAGTGAGAAAGGGTAGCAGCTTCTTCTTTCAAAGCCTTCTTCTTGTGTTTGTTGATTTCGCTCTTAAAGCCTCAGTTTAGCAATGTGCTTCCCTCTTAAGTGGTATGTGCCTTACCCCTCCACGTAGGTAGCTCAAAAGCTATTTGCACCTATAATGCATAATTTTTGACATAGTTGTTAACTCTAAACAACTTTTGATCTTTAGATTATCTCAATATGTAAGGTGTTTTATTCCTTCTGTAATAGCTTTAAAGAAGGGAGGATAAGAATCTGATCCTGTAGATTTGTATCTAAAGGCATTCAGCAATATTTCCACGTTGGAGCAATCCAAAACCAGCTTGTTATCAAGCCTATGAAACAAAGGCATACTAAGCAGCTCAGGACAGTATTGGACTTGTAATGATATGTTTTAGTTAGAATAATATAGATATTGCAAGGTTAATTAAGACTTTTTTTAATGTAAAGAACTGTTATAATAATATAGATTTTGCAAAGTTAAATTCAAAGTCGTTATCAAAAGCCAAGAATAAAGTAATAAGCAAAACATAAGATGATTTGACATTTTGTCATTATGTCTTTATTTATGGATTAAAGAATTATCTTTTGTTTGTTATGCTTGAGTTTTAACATGCTGGCTTGTTAATTATGTTAACCACCTTGTCATTAGTCAAAGGATATTTGGAATTGTTACGCTACCCAAGGATCATTGAGTTTCCTCCTTGAATATTAGATTTTTCTCACCATTTAGTATCATCTTATCACAGATTGCAAATTATTACTTTTCCATTTGCATTCTGCAACAATTAAGTAATATGATGCTCTTTTCTGTAATACTGCTCCTATCTTAGCATGTGCTGGTACTAGAGCTCCTAAGGTATTTGGATTATATGTTCTAGGTCTTCCTGTCATTCTTAAAGGCTGAGGATTATAGTATGACTGTGTATTAATATCTTGCTGCCTAAGGTTACTAGGTTGGAAGTTAGGCATTCCACTGTAACTACTTCCTGGAACATTTACATTATTATAACTATTGCTTCTGACATATTTACTAATTCTGTTTCTACTTGGGGGGTATCCTATTTAACTGGTTTTTCTTCGACTAAATCTTCGTCATCCCACCTAGTTTCTATTTCAAAAATATCAAATATTTCATCCACCACGCTTTGCTCGCACTCTGATGCAAAAGGGTTGGTGATTTCTTCTGTACCTTTAATCTTAGGGTAATCACAATTATATACAATTAATAACTGACAATCATCTATATTTGGAACTCTATCAAAGTCTTGTGTCCAATCATAATTTGGGTATGTTTCATATAATTATGCTATTTTTATAGATTATGTATCTTCTATTCCTGGCATTAATGCTAGTTCATCTTCTTCTTCTTTGTCTTGGGGTATAGTTATCTTATTATAGTCTAAAAATCTAAAGCTAATAGACTTATCTGTATTTTTCCAATATTCTAGATTACTAGGTTGTGCTGTGCTTCTATCGTCTAGTGAAATATTCCATTCTCTGCCTAATTCTGGTACAAATTTCTTTCCCTGTAAGGCTTTTACACCTGATCAAGAATAATTACTTGTTTACAGCACGAAATAGATGTTATTTCAAAAGATATAAAAAGAATAGAAGAGAAAAAGATAGAAGAAGAATTCTATTTAGACAGTTTAAATCTAGAAGCAGAATTAGATAGTTTAGAATTTACATTTCCTATAAATTTAGATGAGTCAAACTCAGACATATAAAAAGGCTTTAGAAGATTTAGAAGAACATTCAAACCCTGTGATAGGATATTATAAAGACCCAGAAAGTACTGTACTAGGAAAAGCAGGAACTAGTGGAGATAGAATTATTATTAGACAGAATAATACTATAATAGCATTTTTAGAAGAAATATCTAGAAAATTAGATTTCATTATATCAGAAAGAGCAAAACAGAAGAAACCAGACATAGACGAAGCTTTAGAAAATATTAATAAAAATTTAAACACCTTAGCATTAGCAAAAGGTAGTAAAGTAGTACAGAAACCCCCCAGGAAGTTAGTAACATGGAACCTTCCTAACCCAAAGTAATGAGTACAGAAGATAAAATAAACAGATTTAACCCCTTAGTAACAATAGCCAATAAATGGAAAGGTAAGAAATTAGCAGAACTAGAAGATATAATAGATATAGATAAACAGGTAGATATTATCAGAAAAAATATAGCAGACTTAGTTCCAAGAGAAATTCTATATTCTCATAGGTATATAGAAAATAAACCAAAAATATACAGACATTAAAGTGAAGAAACCGTTAGTTGTTTAGGAAACCAGCAAGTAGAATAGATTTTCTTTGTCAGGACTAAGGAAATCCACGAGAAGTTAAAAACAGAAAATTTCGAAAATATCCACTTAGGATTAATATTAATTCAGGTAATAGGTTTACACAGAAAGAACTATGGTGGTCAAGCTATGATTGCCTTAGTAGATACTAGAGATACTAATTTACAGAAAGCTATCATAGGGACAATGGAAGTAGTTTTATCCCAGAACATAAGGTTAGTTTATATAGTTCCAGAATATATGATGACAATTAGAGATTTTTGTAAGCATATTAAATTAATAGTAAAAACCAGAGGATATGAGACAATGACGGAAGGAGAAAATCTCGCGATAACCAAAGCTTTATATATATATATATATGTATATATATATGTATTTCAAAAAGAATTTGTTAATCAACCAGTATCTTAAATATTAGATAAGGAATTAACAAATAAAAAAAATATTGAACATGATGAAAATGCTTTAATATTATTTAAAAAAAATTAATTAATTTTCACTATTCTTAGAACACTGTTTGATATTTGTAATTTCCAATATATATATATATATATATCAAAAGGAATTTGTTAATCAACCAGTATATTAAATATTAGATAAGGAATTAACAAATAAAAAAATTATTGAACATGACGATAATGCTTTAATAATATTTTTAAAAAAATTAATTTTAATTCTATAATCACTATTATTCTTAGGACACTCTTTGACATTTGTAATTGCCGCTTCATACTCTGTCTTAGCTTTTTGCCCATAGCACATGTCAAACTGTTGAAGTTAAACAATTTTAGATAAAGATCCCCACTTTAATAAAAAGTGAACAGACCACGTTCTCCAATCCAATTTCATTTTGAGGGGCAAGAATCATAGCTTTCTCATTTTTGTCGGATCCATGTGCCCTCAGGTATATTATTTCTGCACATATACTACTTGAGGTGAATTATAGCATGCATGGAGATGGAGAAAATGTCTCCATCAATGGGGAAACACTGTTTCAGCCTTAGATGTATACTTTTACAAATCCAACGGTCATAAAAGAATACCAGCAACCTGTAGTTGGTTTATAGTAACCCAAGTTTTAATATTTATTATGTAGAGTCTAGTTTTGACACATTTTATAAATTTGATCAATGTATGTTTTTAATAAGTCTAACTTTTTAGTTAATTATAATTAACAATTTACTTATTTAAATCAGATCTTACAAGAAAAATAGATAAATAAAAGCCAAAATTAATAAAATAATCCTTAGAAAATTAATATATATATATATATAATTATAATTATAATAAATTAAATTTACTTGTTTTATAAATATCACATGAAATGTTAAAAATGTATTTTAATTTACATTTACTCTTATTTATTTATATTTTCACTTAATTATTTATTACTTCAATTACTTATATATATCTTTTATTAACCATGTCAGTTCCCACCTTACTAGTTCCACTTGAAAAAATCAATCCATGTCAACAAGTTACGTTCCATATTGGGTAAAACGGTGCCAGTAAGAGATCAAGTTGCTAGAAGTATTAATCAAGGAGAGTTCAACTTGGGCTTTAACATTTTAGGGATAATATTTACAGCAACTTGTATTGTTCTTTTGTATTTTGTTCCTGACATAAGTTCGCATACTTTATTCAATGTACTTGTTGGCCTCATCTTAACATACATCAGCTAATTTAATTTGTCTATTTAAAGTGCAAGGTTATACTGAACTGTGATGTGTGAAGATTAGTTTCCATAATAATGCTCAAATCCTTATCGTAAAGATTGTGTATGTATGATAACAAACTAATGGTGCACGCTTATATATTATAAAAGTATGCTAAAACTCACCTAATCTTGTTTACCCAAATTGCTTCCCTGACATATCTTCCAAACACTTCCCATATTTGTCTATGGTTATTAAGATGTTATTGTCTTCCCACAGATCCACTAGCTAAAGGAATGTGTCCTTTTGTTTTACATATATATATATATACATATCAACTTTTTTTCTGAGCGAGAGCATTAATAAAGCTACATCTCACGCACTTCACTGTAATAAACCACTTGTTTTAGTTACTTTTAACAATTTGTACTTTATGTTTGCCTTTTATCGAATTTATAGGCTAAATGAACTTAACACGAGGCCTGTTTAATTTTTTTATTGACTCAAGTAGTTAGGTGCATTATTTTTAATTTATGTGTATACAACTACATGCAAATCAAAATATTGAAAGTTCTTGATCATAAATAACAAAAAATCTCACATGTGGTTCTAAATGTCAAGTCAATCCCTAATTTAGGTGGATTACTCTCTTGACTCAAGAATTGAATTTTGCTGACAACCTTCATATTTGGGACACCCTTTTAAGTGATCTAGAGGGTCCATAGGTACAGTTTTATTCTTATTTATACAATAGGGACAACCTTCATCTTTGGCTGTTGGAGAGGCCAATCTGTCCATACATACAATGGTCTCACCATATGCTTATTCTAACTTCCCTTTCCTATTTATACTCTATTTCGTTGAAGCATGATTGTTTCATTGCATTAAATCAACTACAGGAGTCATGAGACCCGATCGAAGTTGGATGTTACGAAGAAAGGATCCCTCTAGGCTTGTAAGTGAAGAATTCAGAAATGGAGTTGATGGTTTCATTCGAGTTACTACAAGAGACTCGACAATTGCTGATTTATCAAGGCGTATTCCTTGTCCATGTGCAAAATGTAGAAACCGTTATAGGGAGACATCATTTTGGGTGGAAAAGCATTTATATGACCATGGATTTGTGGATGGTTATATAAATTGGACCCTTAATGGTGAGGAAAGATGGAGCGATGGTACATTAACGTCTGTTATCCAAGACCGTGTTGAGGAGAACAAAAATCCATATGTGGATATGGTTATGGATGCTACCTATCATAGATTAAATCCAGAAGCAGAAGAGATAGAAGAGGATTCGAATCCGTCAGCTTCAAAGTTTTATAACTTATTAAGCGATGTCGATGAACCTTTATGGGATGGTTGCAAGAAGCATACGAAATTGTCAGCAGTAACATAGCTCCTAAACTTGAAGTCAGAGTTTAACATGAGCGTGAGTTGTTATGATCGAATGATTGCCATAATCAAAAGCATGCTTTCCGAGTCAGAAAGGTTGCCTGAATATTTTTACCGATCGAAGAGAATGGTTAATGAGCTAGGATTAGGATATGAGAAGATAGATGCATGTCCTAATCATTGCATGTTGTATTACAACGAAAACAGTGACAAGAATGTTTGCTTAATATGTAAAGAACCACGGTTTAAACCAAAGGCAAAACATTCTACAAATAAAAAGGATGTGTCTTACGCAGTGTTGCGATATTTCCCCATTACTCCAAGACTCCAACGCCTCTTTATGTCCAAAAATACTTCAAAATATATGCATTGGCATATGGATGGAGTGCGTCAAGATGAATCAGTGATAACACATCTAGCTGATGTCGAGGCTTGGAAACAATTTGACCATACACATCCAATATTTGCACAAGATCCACGGAATGTTAGGCTTGGACTTTGCACAAATGGTTTTAATTCATTTGGTAATTCAAGTACCCCATACTTTTGTTGGCCTATTTTTGTCATACCATACAATCTTCCCCCAAGTATGTGTATGAAAAGAGAATATATATTTCTCAGTCTTGTGATTCCTGGACCAAAGTCACCTGGCAAAAGTATAGATGTTTATCTCAGGCCTCTAATTGATGAGTTAAAGATCTTATGGGACATTGGGGTTAACACTTTTGATGCCTGGAAGAAGCAAAATTTCATTATGAAAGCAGCATTGTTGTGGACAATAAGTGATTTTCCAGCTTATGGAATGTTGTCTGGTTGGAGCACTCATGGGAAATTTGCTTGTCCCTATTGTATGGAAAATAGTAAATCATTTGTATTGAAGCATGGTAAGAAATGTTGTTGGTTTGATTGCCATCGTCAATATTTACCAATTGATCATCCATTTCGTCGTGATCGATACTCTTTTAAGAAGTCAGTGGTAGATAACTCTTTGCCTCCACAACAATTGAGTGGCACAGATGTCTTAAATAAAGTGAATCAACTTGAAATCAGGCAAACAAAAGTAACCTGGCTTTGGTACAACCCACAATTGGGTGAAGAAGAGCATATTTTGGGAATTGCCTTATTGGTCCACTAATGTAATCCGACACAATTTGGATGTTATGCATGTTGAAAAGAATGTGTTTGACAATATCTTCAACACTGTCATGGACATAAAGGGCAAGACGAAAGACAATGCAAATGCAAGAGAAGATTTGAAGGAGATATGTAAACGTCCTAGGTTGGAGTTGATAGTTGAGAATGGGAAGTATAAAAAACCAAAGGCAACGTATATCTTGAATTCTGATCAAAGAAAGACGGTGTGTGACTGGATAAAACAATTGAAGTTTCCAAATGGGTATACATCTAACATATCACATTGCATTAATATAGACGAAGGGAAGATATATGGAATGAAAAGTCATGATTGTCATGTTTTTATGCAAAGACTAATTCCTTTGGCATTTCGTGATATGTTGCCAAAGCCTATATGGGGAGTATTAACAGAACTCAGCTTGTTTGTCAAAGAAATTTGTGCTATTATGATACGTGTTTCTGTAATGGAGAATGCTAGGTTTTCCATTATTGAAACAATTTGCAAGCTTGAAAAGATTTTTCTGCCAGCATTCTTTGATTCGATGGAACATTTAGTTGTACATCTTGCCTATGAAGCTAAGGTTGGAGGACCTGTACAGTATAGATGGATGTATCCGTTTGAGAGATGCATGTTGTACTTGAAAAGGAAGGTTCGAAATAAAGTGAAGGTTAAATGATCTATTTGTGAAGCATATATTGTGGAAGAAATTTCTAATTTCGCTTCTATGTATTTTGATCCAATCATTCAGACAAGGCACACTCAAGTTCCTCGGAATGACGATGGTGGTGAAGAAACAATTGATGAAAAGTTGTCTATTTTTAAACACCCATGTTGTCCTATTGGCAGAGGTCAAGGTAGATTCTTAACAGATGAAGAGCTTCAAATTGTTGAGACATATGTTATTGTAAATTGCAAAGAAATAGAGCCTTATCTAGAGTAAGTTTGCTTTGTCATTCTTTAATTTGTGCAATTTACAATTATATTATTTACATTAATTAATTATTATTATGTCTTAGACAATTCGAGGATTCATTAAGCGAGACAAATCCTAATATCTCTAAGGATGAAATATTAGAAGCTCGAGATAAAGACTTCAGTAGGTGGCTGAAACATCAAGTGAGTCGTCTCATTCATAATTGTATATAATGTACAATTTAATATTCATTAGACTAAATGATATAACTATGTATTCTTCTCTTTGTAATCATCTATAGGCGAGTATAGGTCGAGTTGAGGATCAAATGATTCGAGAGATAAGTTATGGTCCATTGAAGGTTGTGACTTCTTATAATGGCTTAATAGTTAATGGATATAGATTTCATACTAAGGATTACGGACATAATAAAGCTACCCTGAATAGTGGGGTATGTGTTCGGGGAAATATATATGGTAACAATGATTTGGACTACTATGGAATTGTTGAGGAAATATTAGAATTGTCATATCTTGGATATGAAAACAAAGTATTTATTCTACGTTGTCATTGGTTTGACCTTATTAATGGTATTAAAGTCGATGTCAAAAATGGGTTAATTGATATTAAGCATAAATCAAAGCTTCAGTCAAATGAGCCATTTGTATTAGCTGAACAAGCACAACAAGTTTACTATACAAGATACCCACAAAGCGGGGGTAGAAACAGTGGAGATTGGTGGGCAGCTTGTAAGGTTAGGAAAAAATTGTTTATGGTCGAGACATTGAATGATGAAGATGATTTATCAAATGACCTAACTGCTATTGATTGTTTTCAAGACGATGGATCCATAGGAATGTACAATGTTGATATTAATGATGAGGTGATACAATTGTTTGATGTACATGCTCCAATGGAAGAAGTGAACATAGATGATATACATTATTCAATGGACAATTTGCATCATGATCAATTCATTAATGACGATGAAAATAGTGAGAATAATGAGTTCATAGATCAAGAAGAGGACTTAGCTGATTCAAACTCAAGTGCTTATAATTAAATCATCTTAATTTTATTTTAATGGTATTGATGTTAAGTTGAAATTTCTTTCTTATATATTTCATGTGATTTTTTTTATTATATTGACCTATGGTTTCTTAATTCATTGTATTTTTATAAGCAGATACTCATCATGCCTACTCGAGTAAGAGGACGAGGTCGAGATAGTCACACCAATCCACGTCAACCTACTCAACCTCTCATTGATCCTCCATTGCTAGATCCTTTTTCGCACCCACCAGGTATACTTGTTGAATGACTTTTTAATGGATAACTCTTAATTTATTTGAAAGTAATTAATGTTGAATGTGTTTTTGTTTGATTGTGTTTGTCTTAGGTGGCACTTTCACCAATGGTCCATAGGTTGATGGTGGTCAATCACCTGGTGGTGGTCAATCATCTGATACTACCCCATTAACTGATGGTGGCCAATCTTATGTTGCCCCAACATCTGCTAACCCCTCACCTATAATAGGGCCTTCAAGTGTAGATTCCCACAACAACATTGATAGGAGACAAGTTATATTTGTGCAACAAGTTAGTAACCCGTAAGTAAAATTGAACTCAATTAGTGACTTAATTAATAAATGTTACTGATTCATTAGATGAATTTTTTTTAACTTAATACATTAATTGAATGGAATTATAGGAGGAGGTTTATTCCAGATTCTGTGACTCAGGATATTATATCTGAGGTACTCATGAGAATGCCTAATCCGGCAAAAAATTGGAAAAATTATTCTGCTGATATGAAAGAAATCTTATTCATTGATTTTATGGTAAGAAGTTATGGTGCTAATATTATATATCATATTATTATTATTATTATTATTATTATTATTATTATTATTATTATTATTATTATTATTATATATCAATAAATTTCCTTAATTTATATTGTTGTAGAACAAGTACCGTTTTGTATTAGATTATGATCGCAATATGGCGAGGAAGGTTTGGAATCGTACATGCATGGATCGATATTCTGATTCTTTGTGTAAAATAAGGGAAAAGGCAAAAGAAATGGCAAAGTCAAATAATATTGCTGACTTAAAGGGTCATGGGCCAAAAGGAATAAGGACCGAGATGTAGAATGGCTTAGTTGACATTTGGATGACACCAGAGTGAACAAAGAAGTCTATTGTAGGCAAAAGCAATAGGGCTGCCAAGCTTGACTGCATGGTGCATACTGGAGGGTCGATAAGCTTTGGGCAGCACAAGAAAAAGATGGTAATTATACATAACACTTTTGCCATTGATATTGAGAATTTATTTTTTGTTGTGCCTTGATTGAGATTAGGTAGAACCTTGGAGGTTTTGTGTTTGAGATTGGGCAGTACATGAACACTTTTTACGAAAATTTGGAATTGATAGAAAGGTTACTTTTGTTGATTGATTTGCCTTTAATGCTAGTTGTTGAAATTGATTATTGACTTGCTTGTTATATGGTGTTGCAATGATTGAAATTATTTTTGTCTAGATCCTAGTTGTTTATACCATTTGTTGAATTGAAATGATTTGAGGAACCTTGGTTGGGCCTTGAACATGTATGCTTATGAAGCTTTACAAAATGATTGATTTTCCTTTAATGCTAGTTGCTAGAATGGTTGATTTTCCTTTAGTTGCTCAATTTGATTATTGACTTGCTTGTTATATAGTGTTGCAATGATTGAATTTATGTTTTTCTAGATCCTAGTTGTTTATACCATTTGTTGAATGAAATTCATTTGAGGAACCTTGGTTGGGCCTTGAATGTGTATGTTTGTGAGGCTTTACAGAATGATTGATTTGCCTTTAATGCTAGTTATTGAATTTGATTACTAACTTGCTTGTTATATAGTGCTGCAATAATTGAAATTATGTTTGTCTATATCCTAATTGTTTGGCCTTGAATGTGCATGCTTGTAGGGCCTTACAAAATGGTTGGGCCTTTAATGCTGGTTGTTTGAATGATTCAATTTCTCTTTACTGTATCTTTGGTTAGGCCTCAAATAGAAACTACTTAGAATAGGTTATTTTCTTGTAGCCCTCAAACCCTTTTTATCCACCATTTCTATTGAAATGCAATGGGGTGTAAGCATGCATATTTGACACAAAAGGTTATGCTCTTGCTTCAATTTTAGTTCTTAATTTGGAACTTAACAAAGTGCTCATTCAAGAAAGCTATTTTTTTTAAAAAAAATGAAGGCCAACGACAAATAAAGTAGACTCAAAATGCTATGATTAATTTTGTTTTAAGTCCTTTATTTTCTACTGCATATATTTCAACTTTGCAATGGCAGGAGGAAATAGCATTGATGTTTTTGTGGCCTTCTCTTGTAAAAAAGATAAATACTCTTTTGTTAGGGAAATGGATAATGGCTTTCTTAAGTTTAATATTTGATTCTTCTCCAATTGATAGTCATTATATTGTATTAAAAACCTGTTGTTGCACTGTCTTAATTATCTATTTGTAAAGACATGTAGTAGGCTATACTTAGATTCTGATATGAGGAATTCTAATATAAGGACTAGTATTGAACTATACATGATTCTTTTGAGAACCTGGTTATCATTTGGTATTTTTATTGATAAGTGGATTAGTATTGAACTATACAGGGTTCTTTTGAACTTAGATTTTGATATGAGGAATTCTTATATTGAATTAAATTTCATATTATATATCACAGGAGCTAGAGTACAAACATCCCATTTCTTATAGTGAATTGTACACCAAAGTTCACAAAAAAAAGGATAGTGAATATGTCTCTAATAAAGCGAAGAGTTTCATTGTAATTGTTTATTTTAAATGTAAGATTAAACTTTGTTAATTTATTTGCTATCTTACTAAGATTTTATTTTGTTATTGTAGGAATCATATGAAAATGTTGTAGCAGAGAAATATGGAGAAGATAGATCAAACCATCCTACAGTTGACTCTGAAGAGTGGTTAAAGACAGCTGGTGAAAATAAGAAGGGTAGAATCCACAGCATTGGTCATAGCTTGAATCTTGCAATTAGTACTACACATGGTTTATCTTCATCGGTTATTGGTCCCTCTTCCACAAATCCTGCAGAGGATATCACTGCAATAGCTACACAAATGGAGCAATTACAGACACATTGCAGACACAGATACAAGCACAGATGGAGGCACAGGCACAGATGCAGTCACAGATGAAGATGCAGGCAGAGATGTAGGCGCAGATGCAGGCATAGATGCAAGCACAAATGCAGTTCTTTCGAACAAAGATATTGCCAGCCTTAAAGACATGTAGACCACCGTCAATCCAACAACATAGGAAGGATCAAGAACGTAAATGATGATGATGTTACTGCACTTTAGTTTGATTAAGTTAAGTTTCTTATTTTCTCTTTGCTGTAAGACTGGAGAAGAGAGTATTTTTAGTTCACACATTTATGATTAAGTAATGTTAACCTTTTTAGTGTTTAATTTTTAGATAATATATTTGGTACAATTTTTTGCATTTTTATGTTCTTAGATTTTTTAATAAATTTATTTGCCAAGTTTCAGACAGGTATAATTTACATTTCGTAATTAAATATAACAAATGTTCATAAAAAAACAAATGAAGAATTTGCGAGGGAATAGCGAAGGATTCGCGAGGGAGATTTACAAAAAAAGTAGCTCAATGAAATTCATATGCGATGGTTTAGCGAAGGAATTGCGTAGGAAGGTTTGTGAGGGATTTGCGACAAATTAACGAGGGAATATACACCACCATAGCGACGGTATGGCGAAGAAATAGCGAAGGAAGGTTTGCGAGGGATGTGCGACAAATTAACGAGGGAGTATATGAAGGGACTTTTGCGAAGGTTTAGCGAAGGAATAGCGAGGGATAATTTATCGAAGAATTTGCGAAGGAAGTGTGACGAACATATTTGCAAAGGAATTGCGACGGCTTTGCGGCGGATATTTTGCAAAGGATTTGCGACAATTTTGCGAAGGGATATAGTTGCTAATTACTGAAGGAATTGCCTACATTGAGCATACATTTAACTAGGAATTTTTTGAGAGATTGGCGAGGGAAAGCGACGGATTTTGCGACAAAATCGCGAAGGAGTAGTTCTGTCACGAATTAACAACCTGAATTTAATGATAAAATAATCCCTAGCCAATCCGTCATTAAAAAATATCCAATAATTGTTGACACAAAAAATTTGGTGAAGTACAAGCTATTTTGGAATCACATTGTGCTATTGATTTATGTTGAATTTTGTCATGGGCTGTACTTGAAGAAAAATAAAGGATTTTTGAAGGTTTAAGACAAGTTAGCTATTAGAAAATTGAAATAAAAATTAAAAACATGACAAATTAACCTTATTTTACCTCATTAGAGTTGAACTAAGGTGGTTTTGTAATTAAATTATATTTTACTAATTTATAATGTTTTTTATAAAATTAGTGTACAAAAAGTAAGTAAAATGGTGATAGTTTTGGCATAAAAATTTAAAGTAAATTCTATGAAGGACAATTTCATAATTTAATATTTTGATAATTATTAATATATTATTTTTAAGTTAATTCTACAGAAAAATAATTTTTTAAAATTTAATTAGTATTTTATTAATTTTGACAAAGAATTGGTTAATAATAGAACTTTTAATGAGAAAAACACTAAAAAGGGTAAAATGGTCTTTTACTCCAAGAAGATTTTTTTTTTTAGAATAAAAATATTATATTTTATTTTGAATTTTCATGAAAATTACAGAAGTTAGACATTTTTATAATTATTAGTGAATTTTCACTTATTTCAATTAATTAATTAAGTGTAAGGGTAAAAATATAAATTTACCTCAATTGACTTAGAAAAAATTTAAGAAAATGTACATGAGTATAAATTAAATCCAACAGCTTATAATAAAAAATTTTATTCAAAAATAAATTTATTTGAAGTAGTATTCATTATTTTAAAGGTTTATTAAGTATTTTGAGGACTAAGAGTATTTTAGTAATTTGACATCTCTTTTAAATTAGTATTGAATATTTTGAAGTTAAAATAATAATAGATGAATAAATTGCTAAATAAAATATTTAAAAGATTCCAATGAAACTCATTTACACAATTTCATAAATCTCTATAACATACGTTACCTATCATTGACCAAAAAAAAAAACTTTACAGTACTAAAGGTGAAATCCTGTTGTTAATAGGGATTACTTAATGGGATCCTTACAAGATAGAGGTTGTTTGGTGCTTGTTGACTATAAAAGTTGCTTGATAGGACCTTTATAGTGTAGTGATGGATAAATTAAATATTTGATAATAAAACAAGTGTTGATTTATGTTGTTGGTGTGATATACATGCATACATGCATGAGTTCACAGTTATTTGTAATGTGAGCAAGCACATAAGTTAGGGTTGCTTGGTAAGGCCCTCAACCTAGTGCTAGAAAGGTTAGTGGGATAGTTGTCGATGGACCTTAAGGATAGACAGATGAGCAAATCCCACATTATAAACCAAGGTCATTACAACCCTTGTGTTGTGGTAAGCCACTACCCACATATGTCTATCCTGACAAACCACTACATCATTTTCATAGATCAGAGTTAATGGCATTCCTCAATGGTTATAGCACGTGCTACCTTTTGGATCCTTGAGGACCTTGTTATTATTGTATCATGTTAAGGAACGAGTTCGTACTGATTGCTTAATTGTTGAAAAATCTCCATGGAGTCATTTCTGCATCCATTACAAGACTGTCATTATCGTTATATTTACTTTCATATTATAAATGTTGTTTAATGATGATCATACTCTTACTTATGATACATTATTGTAATGAAAATTAATATATTTTAATGTATGAGTTGTTAAGTGTAAAATATCCTTATTTTTGTAAGCTTACCCTTGCGTAATTTATTTCGATATGCATTCAACTATGATGGTCGCAATTATAAACGAGAGCAGATGGCGAGCCATCAACAAATCGAACTCTTCACCATTGAGTATAGGAGATGTTTCTAGGTAGAGAGACTTCATCCTAGGAAGAGTTTTGTCAGACATCACAGGAGTCCTACTTCTTCTTCTTCTCATCCCCCGTACCACCTTAGTTCTTCTTAGGAGTAGTGTGTAGCTATGGCTAGCTACTAGGGAGTGAATAGTTATATGTACCCCTCCCCTTTTATTACATGTACTTACTACCGTGTACACTTTCACTGACACACACACCCTTTATTTTTTGAGATACAATCAATCTTTTGATATATGGGTTGTAATTGCCATTTAATATGTTGTTTATAATTCTGACATATACCTATATATGTGATGCATGACTTTCAGTAGTATTTACCATTTGTGTTGATAATTATTTTCAAGATATGAATGTTTTCTCAACTAGTTTTATGAAATGTAAACAAAAAAAATACCCATATTTTCATAAATGAATTAATAAGAGTTTTACTTAAAATTGAATCAATCCACAATTTTGTTGTATAATATCATGTAGTGACACTGGGTCGTTACAACTTTTGTGGTTGGGATGGTGGAAGGAGAAAACAAAGGGTTTGCATCAGTGGTGGTGAATGAAGGTTTTTAATTTTTTTTTCTTCTTATTTTGATTTGGCTTAAATATCTTTTTAGTCTCTATAATTTGTATATTTTGTTTTTTTAGTCCCTATAAAATTATTTTGATCATTTTAGTCCTTATAATTTGGGTATTTTATTTTTTAGTCCCCATAAAATTATTTTTTTCATTTAGCCCTTAAAACATATGCTTACATGGACGATACGTGGCACAGTGACATGGCACTCCATCTGCCACATCATCTTTTAATAGAACTTCTCTAATGGTAAAGACTAAAAAAAACACAAAAAAATGTTTTAGAGATTAAAATAACCAAATAATTTTATGGAGACTAAAAAAACAAAATACCAAAATTATAGGGACTAAAAAAATATTTAAGCTTAATATTAACATATGTTTAGATACCAAAATGATAGTAAGTAGTTAAGTTTAGAGACTTTGATGAAACAACTCAAAATTTTAAGAACTTATTTGAAATTTCTTTAGTTTCAATTCAAAGACTAATATGAAAATGTATTGCACTTTTACTCCTCCTAAATTCAATTCTTAACGCACCCCTTGCTTCTCCATCACCCATATCACACCAACGTTCAAACGCCTTTGTTATATTCTTCTCTCCATTTGACCTGATTTAGCTCATGACAGTATCCAATATCCATCATTAATCCACCATGAACCCCAGGAGTCAACGTCTCACACACCAATTTGGTTCAAACATATAACTCGATAAGGGTCCAATTTAAAATTGAATAAAATTAATTTCAAAAAATGAATATTTATGTAAAAATAAAATTAACATTTTCTTTTCCCATTCTTTTCTATTATTTTACTTGTTTCCTATTGTAAACTTGATTACTAATATCCATCTACTACATAATTATTAGCATTAATTAACTTCATGTGTATTTTATGCTCAATTTACTTATTTGCCCATTGACATGACATAAAATTAATCATTAGATTGCTAGTTGATGTTTTAATTAAAACTATAGAAGCACACATAAAAAAAGCTTTGCTCAAAATGTAGTTTATCATAGACATCTCACATCTATTAAGTTGTTAATTGTAACACTCCTTAAATTTTAAACATAATTTATATTAATTTAATTATTAAGTTAAGTTGATGAAAATGTTAGTAAATTTTTTTCGATTTTATAATGGAAAATTTCTAAATTTAACAAAATTTAGAAATAGAAGTAAAATAACAAAACTGCTTATATATATATATATATATATATATAATATATATATCAAGTTGTACATCATGGTTTAACTAATACCTAAAAAGAAAAAAAAGAAAAATACATTAAAAGATATATACTATCTAGCCCAATATATACATCAAAAACATTCTATACAAAGCAGTATTTATTTAGCCTATCCCTTTAGGAAAATATTATAAACTAGATCTACAAATCTAGAGGAGTATCTGACTCTTCCTTAGCATCATCAAACGCTACTATTATCTTTAATAATGGCAATTAATCATACAAGAAAGAAAAACAATGGAGTGAGCTGATTTGTTCTAAAATCACTTTCACATGTATGGTAGGAATTAAAACACAATTAACGTGGGAAACCTTGGGTTTATTCTAAGTTATACTACACTATCCTTGACTTGGTATGGATCCATACTTCCCATTAGTGAATAATAGTTCTCAACAGAATCGGGAAGTGACTGGGAGTACATATACCTCATCAAATTCATCACATGGTACAGTCCTCATCATCATTAAGAAAAATAATAGTCAAGATATCCATTTATAGAGATATACTCTCAAACCAATATTGGAATGCTGATTAGTTGTAGGGGTTATTAAGCTTGGTCAGGCAAATATCCCAACTCGAGGGTGTAACACCCTCATTTTAGACTTATGTTTAATTCATAATATCTGTGAAATTACCAGAGAATTAAGGAACTGACAGATAGTCTTAATTCCTCTAAACTGAGGGTTGACATATGAAAAATGACTAAACGACTGTGAATTGTTATTTTTAACTTAGAAATATGTCATACATATTAAAATATAATTTTAGAAATTTTCTAGGAATTTTCTGAGATTCTTATGGAAAATGACAAAATTACCCTCCATTGACTACTAGAACTATAGCTAGTATAAGTGAAATATGTAAAAGATAAAAAATGAACATTCTCAGTTCATTTTTGGGTTAGATATTTAATTTTATAATTTTCGTAAAAATTTTAGAATTTTCTGAGTTAAAATGAAATTTCTATGAATTTTTAACTCGAAAATATTGAATAAATACTCAAAAATTAGAATTTAATTACAAAAAATTAATTTTAAATTTTGGAAATTATTTTTAATCAATAATTAAGGTTCTCACCAAATTCCAAAGAAAAATTCATTCAATTGCTATAAAAACCAAATTTACAAGTTTAAAAACGTTTTATCAGAACTGGTCGATTCTTCTGCAGAGAAAATAAAACGCAGAGACCTGGGGAAGCAGAGACCTATGGCACGTTGATCAAAGACTCTGCAGACCCATCCCTCTCTTTTCCCCACATGTCATAAAAAGATAACTTAAAAAGGAAAAAGAGAAAAGCAAAGTTATTTTTTTGCCCCCTTTTCTAGCCACCTATTCCTCTATTTAAGCTAGCCCTTGGGACAGCTTCTTCACCTCCCTTTTCTGCCCAAGGAGCACGTCCAGCACCTCCTTTCTCTCCTTAATTCCATTTTTAAAAGCTTGCTTACACAAAAAACCTTCATTCTCTCCTCCTTCCATCCCCCATTGAAGCCACCATCCACCACCACCTTGTTTGGAGTTTCAAGACACCTTGTTTTCTCCTCTTCTCCAACCAACACTTAAGGTACATGGGGGGGAGTGGGGTGTTCTTAAATTTATTACTTTCATGTAGATGATTTATGGGTGGGTTTGGCCCTCAAACCCTTAGTATGTTGTTGTTTTACTACTCTATTCTTATTTCTCCTCTTGTTGTGGTTTATAGTTTTCTTTTGTGTAGTTGTTCTATTTATTTTTTGTTCCTCTCTTTTATTCATGGCTGGAAGTGTTGTTTAAAATTGCTATTGACATCTTAATGTTGGCTATATGGCTACATTACCCTAAAATGACCAAAGTTTGGTTGAAGGACTCTAAAACCTCTAAAGCAAAGCCTTAAAATTGTAACCTCCCTTCAACTTGGTAAGAAATAGAAAAGAGAAGATTTTTATAACATGTAAATACTTTTGAAACCTTGATCTAGTCCTTCCAAAGGGGACTCATGAAAATGGTCACTTTCTTAAGACAAGAATGAAACTTTACTCATCACCAAAGACCCTAGAATATCAAGGACTTTTGAAACTAGAACCAGAACTCAGCTGACCATTAAAAGTTAACATTTTTATCTCCCTCCAAGTCACGGTTTTAATTGAGGAGAAGGGATGATTATTTTAGTTTTTGACCTACCTAATAACTCTAAAATTTTATTTTGGTCATTAAAGATCCACAACTTAGTGAAAAAAGTGATTTTTGTAGGGAAGTATCTAAGTTCCAGCGAGCCGACTTCGATTTCCATCTAAACAACTGACATTGTTTTCACGATAACTCGGGTTACACTCAATAAATTTAAGTGATTGTTTTTTTGATGAAAATTAGACAAAATTATGTTCGAAATGGACACAAGAATCATTAAAAAAGGTTAAGAAACGACGAAGCTACACTTTTCAAAAGTTAGGGTTACTTTTCAGAAAACGGTAACTGGCAGTGTTCACTTAAAACACATTTTTGAACTTTCTAGTGCTAGTCAACTAATTTTTATTGAACGAATATAAATTAGACTCCCTAAGGTTTACTGGGATATATATTTTTTCTACTTTAGTCATCTTTTACCATTTTTACCAGATTTTACAATCGAAGTCATACGCACTGTTTCTGACTTGAGACGTCTTTCTCAATGGTATACTTTGAAAAATCATCATAAATCGACTAGGCCTTAGTTTTTGGAGTTCTTGGACTTGTTGAAAAGGTTTTCTAACGTCATTTTTGGAAATAACCTCCTTGTTTACAAAAAAATTAAAGAGGGATACGAAAATAGCAAGGGAGTGTTACTGGTGCTCCAATAAGGGCCTCCTGACCTCTCTGCCTTGTTATTTTCTTATCTATTTTTATATATTTTTGTTTGGGATTATCATTAATGATTTAGAAAGTAGACAAAAACATATTTCCAACAAGATATAGATCCTGACAAACAAAAATCGTTAGCCCACTCAAATTAAATTTCAAATCCAAACTTAAAAATTGTGCTCTCTAGAATTCCGCTTTTTGAACAAAAAAATGAAAGAACATGTTTCTAGTCACTAACCCCTTATTTTCTATACTTAGGACTTAAAATAAATCTTTTTGTTTAAAGTTAAACAAAATTCTCTTTTTAGGAATAAACCCTCTCTATTTTTATATAATTTAAATAGACTTTTTCTTAACTAAGACATAAAGTCTTATTTTGAATCATGAAATAAGTGAATAGTTTTACTAAATTCTTTTAGAATCATGATTAATTACTACTAATTAATTTCATTAAATAGATTGATGGCGACATCTAGTACTGTTAAGTAATTCGATGTATAAAGACATACGGATAGTCATATACTAAGTATTAATTAATTAAGTTAAACTTTTCATTAAACACCTAAGTTCCTAATTAAGAATTTAAATGATTATATCAAATCACTATTAGCTATTTTAGGGCCTCCTAAGTAAGCTTAAACCTTCAAATTAGGCATTAAAATAATGGAGACGAATCAATGCTAATCTTCTAGTGTCCTATTCGTTGTTTTGTTTTCTCAAATATATACTTAGAATCCCCTTACATTATACTACGATGAGAATCTCTGCATTAAGAGGTAGAGATGTTAAGGAGAGACGGTGCTAGTACTCAGGTGAGCTAAGACCAGAAAAACCTCTGTTCACATTGAGAAGGTCAAGAAAGGACAATAGTAGAATCATAAAGTAGTGTGATGCAAGGGACATGCTAGGGCATGGCACCCCGCATGGGAAGTTACAGTTGGTACGCTGAGGAATGAAAGGCAGTGGCCCACTTGCGGAGGTCTTGGGGGTAAGGCGTCAAGTGGTGAAGGTCCTAATGACTGAGGTAGCGCTCTCAAGTCAGGATATTCGCCTGACCAAGCTTGGCAACCCCGATAACTGCTCAGCATTCCGAGATTGGTGCGAGAGTATACCTCTGTGTGGACGGTGAATGTCCTGAGCTGTTGCTCTGTTCCTCGATGATGATAAGGATTGTACCATGTTAAGTAGAGGTGTATGTACTCCCAGTCACTTCCCAGTTCTGTTAAGGACCATGTTGGGAGTATGGATCCATACAGTGTCAAAGGTAGATGTTACAACTTAGACAAACCCTAGGTTCCCCTTTTGTGGTCAATTGTGTCTTGTTGGTATAGGACGGTAGGATACCCTACCATCTATGTGAAAGTAATTTTAAGAACAAATTGCCTCACTCCTTTGCATTTTTCTTTTATGCATGATCGTTGTGGTTGATACTTGAAGATGGCAGCCTTCCCTGTCCTGCTGAATATACACGTTGACTTTGATGCTGCGGGGACATGGAGTTACGACGAGGAGGCAGGCTATTTGACTCACCGCGGCTTTGTCTTTATCACGTTCATGTCCCCTATCCTAGAAGCGTTCATGCCTCCTATGACCTGGACTTTCCCGATCCTGGTATCGTGCTCACCACCGCCATATTTTCATTATGCGCCTCCACCACCCCCGGCTCCACCAGCAGACGCAGAGATCCCTATTGTAGCGCCATACATACAGGCGTATCCCCCACTACCAGCTGAGCACCTTATGGATGATGTACATCCCCCTAAGGAGGGATCACCCATGGAAGTGGTACTGGCCGAGTCCCCTATGGACTCTTCTGTGGCCGACGATTGGTCCACCCTCTCCTCCTTCTTTGGACCTGAAGTACCTCGCGAGGTGCCTAATGGCCATGCACGCCACAAAGAGGACACAGACTCCGAGGAGACGTAGTCAGACGAGGATTGGTAGACCTCATCCAGTGATTCTTCTTTTGATACAGGGGTTGAGAGTAGATCTCTAAACACTGCTCTGGTTAGGATAGTAGGTAGCTTGTGTCTGTTCATGTACTTTTGAGATTTTCTTGTATTTTTTTGATTTCAATTGTATTCCGCTATGATGTATTCAACTATATTGTACTTCAAAAGCTAAGATGTATATGAACCTGATTATATGACATATATCGTTTTCTCATCTCCTACCCCCATTTCCAAATTCTATTTTATTTATGATTTCCTTACTTTTAAAAGTTTCATAAGACGATCGCGTGTGATATAAAAAGCAAAAAAAATTTCTCGTACTTTTCTTAATCTAAAATCAAAATAACTAAATAAATAATTAAATGAACATGGGTTATGTTTAATGTGAACGAGTGTCATTTGTAACGCCCAGCCGCTTTCAAGATGAGTGACTGTTTCCACAAACCAACACAAGACTTTTCAGCGTGCTTTGTCCTCACTCACACGCTTCTTGGGAAACTTCCCAAAAGGTCACCCATCCCTAAATTGCTCTAAGTCAAACACACTTAACTGTGGAGTTCTTAAGTGATAGGCTACCGAAAAGTAGATGCATCTTGTTGGTATAGGTAGCACTTATTAATTCCTTTAAGCTATCCTCAACTGTACAGTCCCATACCCGCATGGCCTCTGGATTCCTTTCGTTCTAGTGTATATTCGATTCATTCATGTACCCCCCCCCCGCTGGAAGCCTGCCAGGAGCCGCTCATTGTCCGTGCCTCATCTCTTTTGCACCGGCGATCACTCCCCACCCTCGTCAGCGCCCGGGATGTTACATGCCCACCAGCTTCCGCTTGGTTCGTCCTCGAACCACACCGTATTGGGAGAGAGGCCCTGCTTTGATACCACTTTGTAACGCCTGGCTGCTTTCAGGATGAGTGACTGTCCCTACAAACCAACACAAGACTTTTTAGCATGCTTTGTCCTCACTCACACGCTTCCCGGGAAACTTCCCAATAGGTCACCCATCCCTAAATTGCTCCAAGTCAAGCACGCTTAACTATGGAGCTCTTAAGTGATGGGCTACCGAAAAGTAGATGCATCTTGATGGTATAGGTAGCACTTATTAATTCCTTTAAGCTATCCTCAACTATACAGTCCCATACCTGCACAGCCTCTAGATCCCTCTTGTTCTAGTATGTATTCGATTCATTCATGTACCCCTCCCACTGGAAGCCTGCCAAGAGCCGCTCATTGTCCGTGCCTCATCTTTTTTGCACCGGCGATCACTCCCCGCCCTCGTCAGCGCCTGAGATGTTATATGCCCACCAGCTTCCGCTTGGTTCATCCTCGAACCACACCGTACTAGGAGAGAGGCCCTGCTCTGATACCACTTTGTAACGCCCGGCCGTTTTCAAGATGAGTGACTGTCCCCACAAACCAACACAAGACTTTTTAGCGTGCTTTGTCCTCACTCACACGCTTCCTGGGAAACTTCCCAGGAGGTCACCCATCCCTAAATTGCTCCAAGTCAAGCACGCTTAACTATGGAGTTCTTAAGTTATGGGCTACCGAAAAGTAGATGCATCTTGTTGGTATATGTAGCACTTATTAATTCCTTTAAGCTATCCTCAACTGTACAGTCCCATACCCGCATGGCCTCTGGATTCCTCTCGTTCTAGTGTATATTCGATTCATTCATGTACCCCTCCCGCTGGAAGCCTGCCAGGAGTTGCTTATTGTCCGTGCCTCATCTCTTTTGCACCGGCGATCACTCCCCGCCCTCGTCAGTGCCTGGGATGTTACAGAGGGCACTACCTTGGCCATTGGAACTTTCACCACTCGATGCCTACTCCTAAGACCTCCGTAAGTGGGTCCTTATCTTTCATTTCTCAGCATACCAAACTGTAACTTCCCTAGTAGGGTGTCATGCCACTACATGTCACTTGCTTTACATTACTCACTAAACTATCAATTCTTAACTTCTCAAGCATAAGTTTTCCTGGTCTCATTTAATTTGAGCACTAGTACAATCAATATTTCTGCCTTATTTTGCAGAAATTACACAATACCAAAATTTTAACAGAATAACAATTTAGTAATCATATAAAATTTTAGCAGAATAACGACATGGTAATTATAATTTAATTATTAAAATTTTGGCAGAATAACAACTAAATAAATAAATTTTAATTTTCTAAATTCAAGTATAGTAACAGCTTAGCAAGTGCATTTTAATTTTCTAAGATTGAGCAAAGAATAGCTTAGTAAGTGTATTTTAATTTTCTAAAATTGAGTAGAGTAACCGCTTAGCAATTATAATTTAATAATCTAAATTTGAGCAGAGTAACAACTTAGTAAAAATTCAAGTTTAACATCAAACAATAATAATAATAATAAAACTTAAGCCTAAATAGGATTAGGGTAAAACCCTTCCTACCAACATGCAAAGTGACAATAATTTAGAATCAACCCCACTTCTCCCATTACCTCTAAGGTGGTTGATGAAGAGGATACAATTGTTGATGCAAAGCTCCTAGGAAGAGAACTTTACTAGTTGTTGGAAAACTAGTAAAATTTTAGCATAAAAGTAGTGTAAAAGAAATGTTTATTCTAGAGAGAGAAGGTCTCTAAGAATTTGGCTAGCTTGAGAGAGTGGAGGATATGTGTAAAATGACCAAGAGTGGGAGGTATTTATAGAGGAGGAACAAGCTTAGGTGTCCACTTTGATGACATAAGTCATTATGTCATAAATCTTATTTTTGATTTATTTTTAATTAATTTAAGGACACATATCAAAATTAGAGTGATGAATAAGCTATTCCTAGGTTGGGGACGTGCTCCCTTAGTTGTCCAGCTTCTAGATGTTAATTTTATCTGTAGTTAAATTAACCGGTACCAATAAAATCATCTAAACTTGAAAAAATTGACTTTTAATATTAAAAAAATTCAATTAAATGTAAAAATGTAAAAATACATTATTTTTCATCAAAAATAAATTTCTAATAATTAATTTTTATTTTTATTAATTTGTTTCAAATTTGATCTATTTATTTTTTTATTTTTAAGCTAAAAAATTCTTAATAAATCTATTTTAATTCAGTTAATACCAAAATTTTTATGAAAATTATAAAATTAAATATTTTACCTATAAATAAACTTAAATAACCATTTTTACCATCATTGGATGTTAAACTAATACTGGCTAACTTATCGGACACCTAGGGATATTTTGGTCATTTTACACAAAAATTCTAGAAAATTCCCAGAAAATTTTCAAAATTATATTTTAATATATATGACATGATTCCAAGCTCAAATTGACATCTTAATATCAATTGAATCTTTTTTTCATGTTAGCCCTTAATGTTAAGAAATAGGAACAAAATCGTTATTTTCTAATTTTTCTTGGTTCCGGCTCAAAAAAATTATTAAAAATCATGATTATGTAGCTCTTGAAATTCTCAGCATAATGGTGGGATCATTATTTTGAAATTCTTTTCCGATTTTTCAAAATTACGTTATCAAATATTAGAAAAACGGTTGAAAAAATTAAAATAGGGTTGTTATATTTTTTATTATTTTTATTTCAAAATAAATTTTTTTATAATGAAATATAATTAATATAAAATTTTCAAAATATTTTGAGGTCAAAAAGCCTCTGGTTGGTTCCCACAGTTAACCAGGGGTATTCTTGTCATTTTACAAATTATCTCAATAAATTCTCAAAAAAATCTAAAATTATTATTAATTATTTTAAGTACATTGATGACTTAAAAAAAAATTAAACACTTCCAACTATTTTTGTTTATTAATACAAACATAACGGTAAGGATTAAATTTTTGAGATTCCTATCCTGTTTTCAAAAATAAATACAGAATAATTTAATATACCAAAGTAGGGGTGTTACATTTATCGCTGTGATCAATGTCACGCAAGGAACTTTAGCTAAACATAAAAGAACGTTTGAGACGTGATGTCTTGATGCTTTTTAACTTTTTGTCTAAAATAGATAATAACTAATAAAAATAATTTTTTTTTGAATTGGTTTTTATAGATATCTCACATATGTTAGGTTGTTTGTCATTATGCTTGATGTCTAAGACATGATGTTTTGACGATTCTTAATTATTCTAAACACATAAAAATAGAAGTTTAGCGATTACCATGTTGGTCCACTTTCTGCTTGATTAACACAAAAATTTTGTGTAGAGTGTGTACCTTCATGCATGTCTCACATCTATTAGGTTATCTATTGTTGTGGTTGATGCTCTATAATGGGGCTTTAGCTGTAGAAACTAGGGACTACCTAATGTAACACCCAATGTTTTCTTCTAATTAATATATATTATTAATTTCTATTTTGCTCTAATTTTAATAAAATGATATTTTGAAAAAAAAAGATATTAGGCCTTTTAAATGGGATTTTGTAATTAAATATTTTTAAAAGCTTTTAGGACCTTTGTGTTGGGCTTAGTTTCCATAAGCCCAAAGTTATCTTTAAGAGTCATTTAGATTTCTTAAAACCAAACCATTTTCCCTCTTTCTCTTTTGCCTTTTTTGGAAATTGTGTCGTTAGAGTCATCCCAGTCATGAAGGGAAAGACCAAGGAAGCACTGTTGCACCGTTTGCATCCTTTTGCCGGAGATTGTCTCTTTCAAGGTAAAGGAGAGTGAGTTATCCTAGTCATGGATATGTCTTTGGTCATAGGTACAAGGGTTGGCCCTAGACTCCAATTGTTTGTGAATTGTATGATTGTGTGTAAAGGAAAATGCAATTTTCCCCAATCATTGATGTGTTTTATAGTAATTTTCATATTTAATTGTGAATGCAGATTGCCATGGAGTGTTCTTCCTTTTCCCTTTTGTACCCTAAGTTAGGGATTTAATGGGTTTTGGGAGAGATTATGTATGATTGAGGACTTTATAGGGTATATTAGGTGTATAGAAGTGTTTTGGGAGTGATTGATATGCCTAGAAGTGTTTGGGAACCAAGAATAGTCATGGGTCGTAATTATGCGAACCCTTATGATTTAGTAGAAATCGCAGTTGGCTTTAAGCGCCAAAATTTGGCTCTAAGTGTGAAAAAGGGCAGAGAGATACCCTAGTTCTCTAGAGGTGTGGCGCTAAGTGCCAAGTTATTAGCATTAAGCGTGAGAATATCATTGAATTCCTTGTAGCGCTATGTACCTTCTAGAAAGTTAGTTTGAAAGTAAAGTGAAGTGGCACTAAATGCCAAGGGTCTGGCACTAAGCGTGACCCTTTGAGATACCAGAGTTGATGTCCCAGCTAAGAGTAAAGGTTGCAAGCTTATGTCATTGTCTTCTATGCTTATTCCTCATATGATTGTTATTGCTTTGATGCCTTGTTGGATCTGTATCTTATGATTGTTACTCACCTTGAGAAATACGTATATTGTTGACTTGTGTTGAATAATCTAAGATAAGAACCTATGAATTTCTATGAGCATTGTATGTGATCCTGCATCATGATATTTGAGTTATGTGAAGAAAGAAAGTATGAAGGAATTTGGCTAGTAAAGGCCAGGATGGGTTGTATTACCCTAGCCTTGGGGGTGATGTCTGGTTGGGAAACTCCAATGATCCATATTGACCCCATGGAGCCAAAGCGTACTGGCAAAATTGGGTAATCCTAACTAGTCACTGGGAGATATCATTTCTAGTTGAGAGTGAGAAACCTAAAGGCATTGGCGCCGATGACGCTTCTTATGGCCATGCATGTACTCTTAGACTACTTTTAATGAGCTTAGATTAGTACCACATATGCATGAGAAGTAGAAGCTAAGTTGCATTGCATGTGCACCTTATTATGTATGTGTTTAATTCTTAAAAATTAATATTACTTTGATTGTATGCAAGTGTTTGTATGTTTTATATGTTTCCATTGTCTTACTTTGAGCATAATGTGAGATGTATCTCTCTCCCTTGTTTCTTGGCTTTTTTTGTCTATGTCTATAATGTATAGGTGATGTCCAGCAGACCCTAAGGAAGAGTCTTAGAGTAGAGGCATTGGCCCCGTTGTAGTTTATTTTACTGTTGTTTTGGGTTTGTATGCTCTGATAGGATTGTGACATCGAGGTTGGATTAGATACCTTTTATTTACAGCATGGTTTTAGCATTTCCTACATTATGGTTTTCAGTTGAGTTTTCCTTTTGAAATGAATGTATGGCCTTGAGAGCCAAAGTCGTTTATCTTAATTCATGACATTTCACTTAGTGTGATGAGTTGTATACATGATGTCCTTTACCATGTAAACAAAGGTTTTTAAAACATTGCTTTTATTCTGTAAACATCATGTCAACGTATATTATGCATTACTAATATATTAATAAGTGTTTCAGGGTAAAGGGTGTCACACCTAAGATGTAACGTCTTGGCAATCCATGCTATATATAAACAAAAATACTCTATAATTTTATAATTAAAATTTGTCAACCTACAAAACGTTTTTATATCGAAAAAATTATGTAACTCTGAGTTCTCTATTGCACTAGTAGATATGTAGAAGCAAGTCTATACCATGTCGACCTTAATAAATAAATCTAATTCATCTTAATAAAATTTCCTTTATGAAAGAAATACTATCAAAATTCAAGAAATAAAATACATCTATCAAAAAATAAAAAATAAAGTGTAAGTAAATCAAATAAATAAAATTTAAGAATGGATAGGTTTTAAAAATTTTACAAGAAAGCAAGACAATTATTATTTTTACATATTAGGTTAAGGATAACCATTTTTATAAAATACGTTCTAGGGTGTCAATAACTTCCCTATGTATAATTGATTCCCGAATATATATCTAAGTTAGAGACATTTCCTTAGTTTTCTTTTTTTTATGTTTTTCCTTAATAAACTATGGCGATGTCTTCCTTTTCTTGTTCAAAAAAAAAAAAAAAAAAAAAACCTTTTTCTGATCCATTCCATCACAATCTTAGTTGTGACAAATATTTTCATAAATAAGCCGAGATTGAAAAACAAGACATTAGAACAATGCTACACTTTCGTGATTTTAAATAAAAATAAATTGAAAACAAGCTTTTTTTGAGAAAAAAAATATGGTTAGAATAGGTTATTTTAGTTTGATATGATTTTATCACCGAGCGTGTGAATCAACTAGTGTGAAGTTATTTTAACTTAACCAGTTGTCTTGAGTTCGAGTCCTAAAATGCAATGTTAAAATACTCGGAGACGGAGTTTTGCTGTCTATAATGATCCTACTAGCCCCGAGTAGGATTGTCTCTCTTAAAGGATACTTGTAATCTCTATCAAAAAAAAGTTTAATATGATTTTGAGCAACTCATTAAATTGGGTTTTCCTCACAAAAACTACGACAGTGAGAAGAGATTTGAAATTTTGAACCTATTGGGTAAACCCGCCCATTGAGAAAAACAAGGGATATGTCAGGAAAATATAGAGCATTAATGAAGCCAAAATTATATCCCAAAATTATTTCCATTGAATTTTCTGCCAGAGAAGCTCTTGAATGCCCAAGTAATTTTACTTCAACAAGTAATTTTGAAGTTACCCATTTCGCTACTCGGTTTGACATCAAATTTGAACTACATAGAAGCTGTCATGTATTATTTGAGTAATTAGCTACATGCTGGTTAAGGAAAGATTTGAACTATTTGAGTAATTAGACACATTGATTTTACCGTGTAGTTAAAATCATTTAGGAATATGTTTCTTTATGCAAAGATCTTGCACAAATTGGTGCAAGCTTGCTCATACCTCTTCACTCTTTTGCTAGCATAATGAAAAATAATATCTGAGAAACGATGAGATCCTTTCCTTATTCGTGAAAGATATTTGCTTTAATTCAAATTTTAAATAAATAACCGTGGTAGATCCAACATTTTTCTTATTACTTTTGTTAAATATAAGAATTATTGACAAAAGACATTTAAATAATGACTAAAACAAAAAGATGTCATATTTTCAAGTATTAAAAATATATACTTAAAGTTATTTAAATTGATTTAATTTTTGTATATATTTGTACAGTTCTCTTACACTACTATTAGTAAATATATGGTTTATATGCTTTTAAAGAAATTTGAATCTTTACTCTTGAAACTTTTTTAATCCATTGCATCATGCTTGCTATAATGAATGTCGATTTCATTTTGTCTCATTCCGCATAATTAGGAGATAGTATTACCCCTAAGAAAGTGGAATTAATTATTTCATATTTCATGAAATATGATTTAATTTATCCTTTTTTTTTCGAAAGAGGGATTTAATTTAGAGTTTAATTACTACGCATTGTCAGTGTAAAAAACTTTTACATTGTGAACTAATCGAAAATTAGCTTTAGTGTGACTTTAGGGTCGTTATTATCAAAGTCAACAATCTTACCATACATAGTGAATTATGATTGAATGACAGTGTAAAACTGCTTTACACTGTCAGTGCATAACATATTTTCTCTTTAATTTATCCCTAGTATTCCCTCATTCATTTCATATTATCCTTTATTTAATTTAACACAGATTAATCCCTATATTTTTCAAATTTCCCTCCTAAACACCCCTTCCAGACAAACTAATTAATGATGAAACGGTTAAAAAAAAAGAAGCAAAATAACGTTTGTAATTATTTTGGTTAAGAAAAATTGCGGTTTTCATCAATTTTTAAAATATTAAACATATAAAATATTGTTCCCAAGAACGCACATCCATATAACACGTATGAGATATATATGAAGAAAAACGGTTAAACATTATTTTTTTTCTCATGAAGATATTTATTTCATTTTAATCAAATCTAGCTTTATTTCGAATTAATTTTATGTATCAAAACTGAATGGCTTAAAAAGTCATTCTGTTCTTTAAATTACTAAACTCTTGAATTAAAAATGATTATTTTATCTCAACCCATTCCAATCCAATTGTTTAGGGAACTAAAACATTTGTCTTTATTTTTGTTCCCTAATTAAAAAAAGTTACATTCAACAAAACTTATCAATAACTACAAGAGAGTGTCTGACATTTTTATCATGCATTATTTTTTTATTAGGCGAACATGAAAGAAAAATAAGTGTTTTCATTCGAACATACCAAATATTAGTCATTGAGTCTGCTTGAGCCCTTCAATCAAATTTAAAAAGAGAACTAACATAAAAATTGGCTTGGATAAATATGAAGAAACATTGACAACAAAATATTAATGAGCGAGGATGACTTGACCTTAGCTCAGTTTAAACCTTTCTTAACCGCGATCACAAGTAGTGAATGATACATTAAATATTAATAAAGCAAGAGTGCTCGGCCATCTTAATTGTCATAGGTATCAAAAGTCAGTACGGAAAATAAAAACATCATAACTAGTGAGCCAATAAACATATCACATCACCCATCTACAATTGAAAAGGAAGAAGAAAAATGAAACAAAACACAATTTGCAATAATAATTGCTTTTTAAAATATATAATTTGACACCTAAAATTTCGAAGTGTCCCAGATAACTTAAACAAGAGAGTACCAATCAATCACAAGAACATTGATAATTATCTAAATTGAAGCAAGCATCAAAACTTATCAAAGCTTAAGTGATAAATCAATCCCATCAGAAGAATCAGGACTGGAGGTTCCTTCTTGCTTGGAATGATCAGCACCCACGATGGTCAATGGGGGTGAGTTTGATTTGGTAGCAACATTTGTAGAAGATTCTCCAAGGAAGGGAATGTGTCCAATAGTACCACGATCATCTTGTGTCCTCAAAGTTGTATCACTCCCCGTAATCCTAACTCCACTATTTGCATGCAAACCCTCCATCCTCAATCTATCAAGAGAAGGGTTTAGCGTCTCTTGTCTTGACCACCCTTGACCAAACCTAAAACCAAGCGAGGATGAAGGATACGATGGCTTGTGAATCATAGACTCCATTCGAACCCCAAGTGCCCTATTGTAGGATCCATAAAAGGAGTGTGAGGGATAAGGATAATAAAGAAAATGAGGGTGCCCAAAAGGACCAACATCAATCCCTTGGCGACGCTTTGCAAGAGCACGCTCTTGTTTGTGGGCATTTTGGTGCCCTCCCAAGGCTTGTGAAGAAGAAAACTCTTTCTTGCAAAAGTTGCAAGAGAAAGTCTTAGCCTCTGATGGTTTCTCCTCGTTGTGGTTCTCATCTCTCCCTTCGGTGTTATTAACCCTAGTAGAGGATGAACCCCCCACGTTCATTGGATTGAAAAAATCCAATTCCACTTTCGACCCACGAATTGATTCATCCTTGGAGAGCTTAACAAAATCCAACACCATATGGGAATTGGAAGCTTGATCTTGTTGATTAGATTTGACACCCTTCTCCTTCATTATTGTCACCTCATCATTTTTCTCTTCTTCAACACAAGGTTTATGAGAAGTGCCTTCGGAGGTGGCAGAGATGCTAGAGGCTTCGGAGGGACAAGCTTCAAAACGGTGTGATGACGCCATGGCACAAAGGAGGATTGATTCAATCTTTTGGATCTACGGGAGTGGGATTGAATAGAGAGGGGGCATGACCATGGTTATTTATTTAAAGATTTGAGTTAATGCAAATATCTTTCATGAATAAGGAAAGGGATCTCATGCATTTTGTAGTTATTATTTTGCATTATGCTAGCAAAAGTTTGAGGAGGTGTGAGCAAGCTTGCACCGATTTGTGCATGATCTTTGCATAAACAAAGATTCATAAAATGATTTTAACTACACGGTCTGATGTGTCTAATTACGTACTCAAGTAGTTCAAATCATTCCATAACCAGCATGTGGTTAATTACTCAAATAGCTTCTATGTAGTTCAAATTTGAAGTCAAACCGAGTAGCGAAATTGGTAATGGTAACTTCGAAATTGTTGAAATAAAATTACTTGGGCATTTCTCTGGCAGAAAAATCAATGGAAATAATTTTGGGATATAATTTTGGCTTCATTAATGCTCTATATTTTCTAAAATGATTTTAACTATGCACGGTCTAATGTGGCGAGTAATTACTCAAATAATTCAAATCTTCCCATAGCCAGCATGTGGCTAATTACTCAAATAATACCATCAAAGTTTCTATGTAGTTCAAATTTGATGCCAAAGCGAAAACGATAACTTCAAAATTACTTGGGCATTCAAGAGCTTCTCTACGGAAAAAAAATAAAATAAAAAATCAATGTAAGTAATTTTGTGATATTTTTGGCTTCATTAATGCTCTATGTTTTCCTAACAAATCCCTTGTTTTCCTCATCGGCTTGGCCTAATAGGTTCAAAATCTCAATATCTTTTCACCAGTAGTTTATGTGAGGAAAACCCACTTTAATGAGTACCTCTGAGCCATATTAAACTAAAATAACCTATTCTAACCATATTTTTTCTCATAAAAAAGCTTGTTTTCAATTTATTATTTTTATTTAAACTACGAATAAGTACAGTTCTAAGGGCTTAGATTTTGCAATTTAAGTGGCTCCAATTTGCCAATTTTAGTTCCAAGGACTCTCCCACATTCCGTTTTTAATTTCAGTAGTAACATTCTTGCCATATTTGTGGAAGTTCATTTTTCATGAAGGACTTAAGATACACAAAATTTATTGTAACACTCAAGAAGAATTTGAGACTCTAGAAGTTTTTACAATCTTGAATAATTAATGATGTAGATCGCACTAGTGAATAGTGATAGACTCTGGGAATGTTCTGTAGTTAGGTATTAAGAAATAATATGACGGTTTAAGAGAAAATAGCATTGCACGTGTTTGTTTAAATTATATATTTTTATATTTATATTTATTATTATTTTTAAAATATATGTATATAATTAAAATTAAATTTTTTAAAATTTTTAATAGTAAATTAAATATAATTACTCTAAAATTGAGAGATATGATTAATTATATTTTTAATTGAGTAGATGCTATGTTGAAAAATATTATAATTTAATCTTTTTTCAAGTATTGATAGTGTTTTCTTCAAGTAATAATAGTGTTCCAAGCCTACAATACCTATATGAAATGTATAAATTCAAAATGAATGTAAGCATAATAAATATAAATATATAAGTTTTTAAAATTGAGTGTTCATTTTTATTATTGTGGATATTATGTTAACACCTACTTTATTTTTTTGTATTTATAATTAATATTTTATATGTATTTATTGCAAAAAAATTTATTGAAATAGTATGATTTTTATTAAATATTTATAGTTGTTAATTAGTTTAAAATAATATTTTTAATTATTTAGAATATATTAATTTTAATTACACAATATTGTTAAAGTTTTGAGTTGTTTAACTTAAACGCGACATAAATTGAACACTCCTGATTAGTGCAATGAGATTTCTCTATTATTATTGTTGTTGTTGTTATTTTTTATTTAATTTTAATTTCATTACTTTCTATTGTTAAAGTTATTTATCTATAAGGATTATATATATATATATATATATATATATATATATATATATATATATATATAGTTGTTAACTATTTTAAAATCATATTTTTAATTATTTAGAAGATATTAGTCTTAATTATGTGATATTGTTAAAGTTTTGAGTTGGTTGACCTAAATGCGATCTGTCTATTATTATTGTTATTGTTGTTGTTGTTGTTGTTTGTTATTCAATTTTAATTTAATTACTTCTATTTTTTAAAGTTATTTATCTATAGGGATTATTATATGTTTCAGACTTTATATCTTATTATTTAACTATTATAAGGATTATCTATCTATAAAAATTATTATTTATGTATGTTACTAATTTTTTTAATATTATTACATACTACTTTTCATGTGGTACTATTTTTTTCTCATTCTAAGTGAATTCAAAAAGACAATATTATTAAAAATAATAACTACACAATTATTGCATACTTTACAACTGTTTTATATTTATGATATATAATGGGTATTCATTATTCTTTAAAGTCTAAATTTATAAGAATAAAAAATCATAATATCTTATAATTAACTGTTATGAAAGAACTCTATTATTTTATTTAATTATTATTATTGTTATTATTATTATTATTGTCTTATTTATATATTAATTATATATTAAATTTGATTGGTGTTGTAAATCATGTACTATTTAATTGATCAATCTAATGTACTATTTAACATAATTTACCTAAAAAATACATGTGAGGTTTTTGCATCAATTTAATTGTCATTTTACAAAGTGTTATATATGTGCAAGGGAAAAATTATGAAATACTATTAAGCGAATCTACTACCACTATTATTGTTGTTGCTGTTGCTGTTATTATTATTATTAAGGCTTAAATTTGTAAGAATAAAAAATGATAATGTTAAAATTGACCCTTACGAATTTGACAAGAGTCTATTTTATTATTATTATTGTTATTATTATTAACTTTTAATTATCAAAATTGTGTAATAATTATGATTAATGTAATCAATTTAATTCTTTACTAAAAGTAAACTTTATAGAGAGATTAGTCTATAATTAATTTATTTTATAAAAATAATTATTTTTTATACCATAATTCATTTGGAACAATTAACAAACATTGAAGTATATACTAAAATATATAAATAACATGTATAAACATTTAATTAGGCAATTGAATTAAGTAGAAAAAATAAAAATAATTAATGGAATAATTTAAGTATATAAAATTTATTAAATTGTATTAAGTGAATTGCATAAAAAATATAATAATAAAAAATTAACAAATAAGAAGTAAAGTTATAACAATAATATACTCCCTTTATATTTTGTTAAACAAACAAAAAATGTAAGTAAAAGATATAAAGCAAAAGTCAGATTGTTGATTTTTTGTTGCTCAAAATGAGAAAGACTAAAAATATATACACTATTTATAATATAGTAGTAAAAGGAAAAATATAAGAACATGTATAAAAACTTGAACAATAATAATGAAAACATAAATAACATAACAAAAAGAAATGCACAAAGGTGTCATTACTACAAAGTTACTTGACTCTAAACCTAATGATATACCTAATGTTGGTTTTCAATCCCCACTTTCCATCCCACGCCAAATTCATTAGATGATGCATAGTCATAAGAACCTTTTTCTCTTATATCTACAAAAAGTTTCATTACTGCAAAGCAAAGAAAGTGTAAGCCAAGAGAAGAAACATAAGCAAATGAAAAGACAAAGAACAAAGAAATACACCCGTTACTTGACTCTAAACCTCATTAAAAGAATATATAAAAGAGAATAAAGACATGGTGATAATTCAAGCATTTATTTAATTTTATGAAATTGAATCAGAAAATTAATTAGATAGACCTAAAAACGATACATTGGCCTTTACAAAAAAAAAATATTTATCAAAGGAAAAATGATGACCTTTCAGCTTATTTTTTAACTTTAATTTTTAAAACTCACACACTAAAAATAGTTTTATTTTATAATTTTAATTTAATACAAAGTTTAAAAGACTAATATAATTATATTAAATGAAAAGTTTTGAAATTATTATTATTTTTAACTTTAATTATTATTATTATTATCATCATCATCATCATCAAAACAATAATTGTAAATATTAATTTTTTAATATAAAAGACTTAAATAAATATTAATCTATTACGAATTAATAAATTAGTATATAGTAAGTTAATATAAGCATTCTATTGCAGTAATTGTAATATCTATATGAAACTTAATCCTATTATTATTATCACAGTTAGAAAAAAAAGGTGTCTTAAGAATGGACGCACACACGTCATCACAAAAAAAAAATGAATGGACCATATGATTTTTAATATCTATATGAATTTTTTTTCACAAAAATAGATGAAAGGTCTATTTCAGTTTTTAATAAAACATTAATGAAAATTGATTTAATATGTTTAACATTGCAAACATGAATAAAATATAGTTTATGATTTCGTATTATCTATATATATTAAAATTTGATTAGGTCTAATTAATGGTTATGCACGAATCTAATTTTAAAAAATATATTATTAAATTAATTACAATTATTAAAATTATATATAAATATAATTAATGGAAACAATTTAATTTTTCATCAAATATACATAAGTTTGTTAAATCTGATAAGGTCCAATCAACGACTATGCAAAAATCTTATTTGAAAAAATATATAATTAACTTAATTACAATTATCAAACTTATATATAAAATATCATTAATATGAGCAATTTAATTTTTCATTAAATATAAATAGGTTGGTTACATCTAATTAAGTTCGATCAACAGCTATGTATGAATCTAATTTGAAAACATATATTATTAACTTAATTATAATTATTAAAAGTGTATAATAAATATCAGTAATGCAAGGAATTTAATTTTTTATTAAATACAATTAAGTCTATTAATTCCGATTAAGTCTAATCAATGGCTATGTAAAGTTTAGAACTTCATCCTACGGCTATATAAACTTTAAGTCTACTTTACATATATACTAGATTTTAAAATAGTGCCTTGCACAGGTTTGTTTAAATTATGTACTTTTTATGTCTGTATTTATTATTATTTTAAAATATATGTAAGTAAATAAAATTATCAATTTTTAAAATATTTAATAGTAAATTAAATATAATTACACTAAAATTGAGGAAGATAATTAATTATATTTTTAATTGAGCAAATGTTGTGTTGCAAAATATTAAGCCTATTGAAAATTATTATGATTTGTTATTTCTTCAAGTAATGATAGCATATGAAATGTATAAATTCAAAATGAATGTAAGCATAATAAATATGAATATATGAGTATTTAAATTTGAGTGTTCATTTTTGTATTGCAGATATTATGTTAACACGTACTTGATTTTTGTGTGTTTATAATTAATAATTTTAAATGTATTTATTGTAAAAAAATAAAATTTATTTTAAATTTGTTGAAAAAGTATGACTTTTATTTTATATATATATATATAGTTGTTAATTATTTTAAAATGATACTTTTAATTATTTAGAAGATATTAATTTTAATTATGTGATATTGTTAAAATTTGAGTTGTTTAACAGAAAAGTGACATGAATTGAACACTGTCGATCAGTGTAATGAGATCTCTCTCTCTCTCTCTCTCTCTCTCTCTATATATATATATATATATATATATATAGTTGTTAAAATGATATTTTAATTATTTATAAGATATCAATTTTAATTATGTGATATTGTTAAAGCTTTGAGTTGGTTAACCTAAACGGGACATAAATTGAACAATCACGATTAGTACAGTGAGATTTGTCTATTACTATTGTTGTGTGGTTGTTGTTTTTGTTATTTAATTTTAATTTCATTACTTGCTACTTTTTAAAGTTATTTATCTATATGAATTGCTATATGTTTTAGTCCTTAAATCATATAATTTAACTATTATAAGGATTATTTATCTATAAGAATTATTATTTATGTGTGTTACTAATCTTTTTAATATTATTATATACTACTTTTCACATGTTATCAATTTTTTTTCATTATAAGTGAATTGAGAAAGACAATGTTATTAAAAATAATAACTACACTATTATTGCATACTCTAAAATTGTTTTATATTTATGATATATAACAGGCATTTATTATTCTTTAAGGTCTGAATTTATAAGAATAAAAAAATCATAATATCTTATAATTAACCGTTATGAAAGAACACTATTATTATATTTAATTATTATTATTATTACTGTCTTATTTGTATATTAATTATATATTAAATTTAATCAGTGTTATAAATTATGTGCTATTTAATTGATCAATTTAATGTACTATTTAATATAATTACCTAAAATATAGATGTGAGGCTTTTGGATCAATTTATTTGTCATTTTTTAAAATGTTATATATATGTGAGGCCAAAATTATGAAGTACAATTAAGTGAACCTACTACAATTATTACCATTATTATTGTTGTTGTTGTGGACTGTTGTTATTATTATTATTAAGGTTTAAATTTATAGGAATAAAAAATTGTAATGTTAAAATGGATCCTTGAGAATTTAAAGGAGTCTATTTATTATTATTATTATTAGTACTACTACTACTACTACTATTATTAACTTTTAATCATCAAAATTATGTAATAATTATCATTAATGTAATCAATTTAATTCTTTATTAAAAGTAAATTTTATAACGAGAAAGAGAGATTAGTCTATAATTAATTTATTTTATAAAAATAATTATTTTTTATAACATAATTCATTTGGAACAATTAATAAACATTGAAGTATATAATAAACTATATAAATAAAATGTATAAACATTTAATTAGGAAATTGAATTAAGTAGAAAAATAAGAATAATTAATGGGATAATTTAACTATATAAAATTTATTAAATTGTGTTAAGTGAATTACATAAAAAAAATACAACAAAAAAAGAAAATTAACAAATAAGAAGTAAGGTTGTAACAATAATATACTCCCCTTTTGTCTTGTTAAACAAAAAAAAATTGTAGTTAAAGATACAAAGTAAAAGTTAGATTATTAATTTTTTTATTGCTCAAAATTAAAAGGACTAAAAGTATATACATTATGTATAATATAGTAAAAGAAAAAAATTATAAAAACATGCATGAAAAGCTTGAACAATAATAAAAAAAATAACATAACAATAAAATATGAAAAGAAATGCATAAAGGTGATATCCAAAAAAGAACATAATAAAAGATACAGAGTAAGATGATATACCTAATGTTGGTTCTCAATCCCCACTTCTCATCCTTTGCCAAATTTATTAGATGATGCATTGCTATAAGAAATTTTTTTCTCTTACCAACACAAAAAGTGACATTGCTGCAAGTTAACTAAAACATATTAAGCAAAATTCTCTTCCTATCAAACCGCAAGATCAAAATGAAGGAAAGAAAGTGCAAATCAAAAGAAGAACAGTAAGCAAATGAAAAGATCAAGAACAAAGGAATACAAAATATACCTACTAATTGACTCTAAAACTTAGTGAAAGAATATATAGAGAGAATAAAAGCACGATGATGATTCAAGCATTTATTTAGTTTTACAAAACTGAATAAGAGAATTAATTAGACATGAAAATGACACATTGGTGTTTAGAAAAAAAAAATTATCCATTAGAAGAGAAATTATGACTTTTCAGTTTATTTTTAATTTTATCCAACACACTAAAAATATTTTTTTATAATTTTAATTTAATACAAATTCTGAAAGACTAACATAACTACAGTAAATGTAAAATTTTGAAATGATTTATATATCTCTAATTTAGGTAGAAAACATTGCTTCAACAACTTTCTTTTATATATATAAAGATAAAACTATATTTATTATTATTATTATTATTATCATCATTATTATTGTTATCATCATCATTCATACAATAATTATAAATATTGATTTTTATATAAAAGACTTAAATAAATATTAATATGTTATGGACAAATAAATTAATATATAAACATAAGCATTCTACTATAGTAGTTATAATATCTATATGAAATTTAATCCTATTTTCATCACAATTAAAAAAAAGGTGGTTTAAAAATGAACAGACACATCATCATATGATAATGAAAAAAATAAAAGGTTTGTTCAGTTTCTAATAAAATATTAATGAAAATTGATTTAATATGTTTAACGTTACAAACATGAATAAAATATAGATTTGAATCTGATTTATATTAATGTGATTTAATAAATATTAATGCGATTTACATGTTTAGTGTTAAATTTAATTGATTTATACATACATAATTTAAACATGAATAAAATACATATAGTGCATGAATTTGATTTGAAAATATATTTTATTAATTTAATTATAATTATTAAAATAAAATACATATAGTGCATGAATCTGATTTGAAAATATATATTTTTAATTTAATTATAATTATTAAAATTGTATAATAAATATCATTAATGCAAGCAATTCAATTCTTCATTAAATACAATTAGGTTTATTAATTTTGATTAAATCCAATCAACGATTATACATGTAAAGTTTAATATTTAATCCTATGTTTATACAAACATCAAGTCTCCTTTACACACACACACATATAGACTAGATTTTAGACCCGTGCGTTGCACAAGTTTTGTGAAATTTTGTATATATTAACATTGAAACTCAACTTTAGATTTATAAACTAATTTTCAAAAATCAATATTTTATCAATCCAGGGTATTGCAAATTAAGTGATCTATTTTTTTCTTTGTATTTTTTTAATTGACATATAAAATTGAGTAAATAGTTTTTTAGATTTTATTCAAATTAAATATATTTTTGATGTTAACAATACATTGTTATTATGATAATTGATCATTTTGAATTAAAGTAATTATTGTTATTATTATTGTTGTTGTTATTATAACAACATCTATACTTAATATCATAATAAGTCATTATGATTTTTAATTAAAATTGATTTCATATCTGGTTGTTACAAACATAAAGAAACTATATTTATTATTATATTATTGTTATTGTTATTGTTATTGTTATTGTTGTTGTTGTTGTTGTTGTTGTTGTTGTTGTTGTTGTTAGGTTAAATAAATCCGTAGGTCCTTGAACAATTTGAAAATTTATAATTAGGTCCCCAAACTAAAAAATTTCAAAGTTGGGTCCTTGATCTTATAATTTTGTAATTGAGTCCTTGAAGTCTTTAAAACAGCCATAAATTGACATTTTTTGATGGTTTTAAGCTGCCATAAACTAATATTAGGGACCCAATTACAAAATTTTTACAAGATCAAGGATTCAATTACAAATTTTTTTAGTTTAGGGACCTAATTAAAAATCTTCAAATAGTTCAAGGACCTACAGATTAATTTAACCTTATTATCATTATTTTTATGATAATTGATGGTTTTGAATATGAAAAAAAAAATATTTATCTATATTTATTATATTTAACTTCGGTTATTAAAAATTTTTGCATAAAAAATAATATTTTATCAAATTAGGATATTGCAAAAGTCAAAATTGGTAGGTCATATATTAGTTATCACTGATACTATTACTAGGATGATTTTTCTTTGTGTTTTTTTAATTGACATATAAAATTATGCCAATAATTTTTTAGATTTCATTCAAATCAAATTTATGATTAGTGTTGACAGTACAAAAAATAGTATGTAACATGAAATAAAATTCATACAAATTGAGTTGAGTTTGTGTGAACCTTTTACTACATAAGATGAAAACATCAATTGTTCATATGATCTTGTAAAACCCAAGTAAAGAATTTGATTATGTAAAAAAAATTCACTAATTGGACAATGTATTTGGTTGCACAAACATTTATCACTAACAATTAATTGAACAAATACTAAAAGTTGGTATAAATTTAATCTTTTTTTTTATATGTCCAGAACTTCGAAACACTCATTCTTTTGCTCCTTATTACATAATTCTTCTTTGTTCAATTGCAACTTGAATAAAGTTTGCAACAAAAATAAAGGTTACATTTCATATTTAAATTGAGCAACAGACCAATGAATTAATACCAAGAAAATAACTTTAAATTATTAGAAAAAATAGATTGTTGATAAATGTAATAAAGTTGTGCAATGATATAAACCACTTCCTTGAGTCAGTGCTGCAAGAAAAGAACTAACATGAAAAAAATGAATCAAATCTAATTTTGTAGTTCGTTACCACTCCCTAAACTTAAAAATGAATAGTAAATTATACTACACACCTTCGAGTTAATTTATGCACCTTTTCAATATAGGTCCATGGTTCCGAGTGGAAATTTGTTTATACAAAAAAAATCATTCTTAAAATAAAAGGGTTTAGGAAGGGTCAACCTTATTGCAAGTTGGTATGAGTTCTTATATAGTGCACCTCGTGGATTTTTTGTGTAAAAAAAATATGGATCTATGAAAAAAATAGAAAAAAGAAAAAAAAATAGAAAGAGATGAACTATTCACCTAAGAAAGCAATCTCAAACAACATGAGAGAAACCCTCAATGAAATCAAGAATAAAAAAAAACACAAGCTAATGTATAAAGAACACAAATCAAACCCATGTACAAAACACAAACCAAACCCAACAATTGTAATTGAAAAAAAATAGTAGCTCACCAAAATCATAAGTAATGTAACATTTTGACAAACACAATTAAAAGAAGAAGAAAATAGGAAGAAAGGTAAGAAGACAACATTAATAAGAAAATGATTTAAAATCAAAATTTCCAAAAACCATTTATTTGTACCCCCAAGTCTTGCTAAGGCTAAAAACATGTGCTAATGAAAGGGAGAAATGGAGTGTGAGAGCTTTCACCTTTTATTTTGGGGACCAAACATAGCTGAAAATGTAACACCCTCACTTTTACTTAATTAATTGTTTTATTTATTTATTCTATATTTAATTCTAAAAAATTGGGAAGGAATCTAAAAATTATGATCCTCATGATTAAACTCAGAATAGCGAAAACTATCTAATCGTGATTTTCAATAATTTTTTCAAGTTGAAGCCTGGAGAAATTAGAAAATGACGATTTTGTCCTTATTTGTCAATATTAAGGGCTGACATGAGAAAAAGATTCAATTGATATTAAAATGTCAAATTGAGTTTAAAATCATGTCATATGTATTAAAATATAATTTTGGAAATTTTCTGGGAATTTTCTGAAATTCTTGTATAAAATGACCAAAATACCCCTAGTTGTCAAATAACCAACTCAGTATTGGTTTGACATCCAAAAATGATGAAAATGATATTTTTATTACATTTCTAGGCAAAATATGTAATTTTATAATTTTTATAAAAATTTGAGCATTTATTGAATTAAAATGAATTTAATATGAATTTTCTAAGCTTAAAATATATAATATATATATTTATAATTCGAAAAAAATTAAAATTTATTTTTAGAAATTATTTTTGATGAAAAATATTACATTTGTTCAGATTTATATCTAAATTAATTATTTTGGTATTAAAAGTTAATTTTTTCAAATTTAGGCAATTTTATCAGTACCAACTAATCTAATTACAGGTAAAATTTACACTGGAAAATGTTGGGACAGCTGCTATCCCACATTTCTGATCTACCAAGAGGTGATTCACCACCTACTTATATATGTGTCCCTAATTTTCAATTAAACATAAATCAAAAATTGTATTTTTGACATCATGGATGATCTCATCAATGGACACCTAAGCCCATTTTTTTCCTATAAATAGCCATGAATTTGAACTAAACTCCTCACTTCACTTCTCCTAAAAAATTCCGTAAGACTCCATAGAAAACCTCTCTCTTTTTAGAAAATTTTCTTTTACTTTGTTTTTATGCTAAAATTCTACTAGTTTTCCAATAACTAGTAAAAATCCTCTTCCTAGGAGCTCTGCACCAACAACTTTACCAACTCTTTGAGGTAATGGGGGGAGTGGGGTTGGTTCTAAATTTCAATTACTTTGCATGTTGGTAGAAAGGGTTTTTCCCCTAAACCCGTTTAGGCTTTAGTTTTATTATTAATATTATTGTTATATTGTTTAATGTTAAACTTTAATTTTTGCTAAGCTATTATTTTGCTCAAATTTTAATTATGAAATTATACCAGGCTGTTACTCTGTTCAATTTTAGAAAATTAAAATGCACTTGCTAAGTTGTTACTCTGCTCATTTTTAGAAAATTAAAATGTATTTGCTAACATGTTACTCTGCTCAATTTTGGATAATTAAAATACTCTTATTAAGTAGGTATACTGCTCAAATTTAGACAACCATAGTATAATTATTAAGTTGTTATACTGCTCGAATTCAAACAATTATAGTAGAATTACTAAGCTGTTATACTGCCCAAATTTAGAAATAAATATTTTTATCTATTATGATAAATAATTAAATTATTAAATTATCAAATTTTAGTAATACTCAATTAGTTTAGCAAAAATAGTAGAAGAAATAAACCATAAATCTCATAATATGAAACTAAAGATAGAAATTATTTTATGAGCTATTTATGAATTTATTTTTAGAAAACTACTATAGAAATTTTAATCTAAGTTCTTATCATTCAGGTAAGGTCTGGACACACTAATAGACCATCTGTAAAAATTTCATAAATTTTAAAGCTTATTTAGTACTTTTAATTGTGCTCTATAAGTGCATGTGGACACATTTTTCTTAGAAATACTAAATTTCAAAAATTTTCAAAAAAAATTCTAAAAATTCATGATAAAATTCTAATTATTTTTCTAAGTTTAAAAATTATTTTTATGAAATTTTTTGACCATTCTATGATTTATTTCTTAATTATCAGTCTTTATTTTAATTTGTATATCTTTATTTTTATTGAATTATTGCTTATGTGCTTTAATTTGAATTATGAATTATGTGAATGATATGTATGGATCAAATCTCTGTAATATAAGGCAGAGATATTAGTAGAATTTATACTGGTGCTCGAATACTTGAGACCAGAATGAACATTTAGAAATTAATATATTAGTGGGTAATGTAAAACAAGGGACATGCAGTGGCATAACACCCTGTTAGGGAAGCTATAGTTTGGTACGCTGAGGAATGAAAGGCAGGGACCCATTTGGGGAGGTCTTGGGGGTAGGCATCGAGTGGTGAAAGTCCTAATAGCCAGGGTAGTGCTCGTGAACTGGGATATTCTCTTGACTAAGCTCGATAACCTCGACAACTACTCAGCATTCCGGATTGGTTCGAGAGTATACCTCTATAAATGGACGTCCTGACTAATATTTGTTCCTTATTGATGATGAGGATTGTACCATGTGATGATGTTGATGAGGTATATGTACTCCCAGTCACTTTACAGGTTCTACTAAGAACTATTACTCACTGATGGGAAGTATGGATCCATACCAAGTCAAGGGTAGTGTAGTATAACTTAGAATAAACCTTAGGTTCCCTTCATTAATTGTATTTAAATTCCTACCATACATGTGAAAGTGATTTAGAACAAATCACCTCATTCCATTATTTTTGTTATGCATGTTCAATTGTGATTGTTGAAGATGACGACAATGTCTGATGTTGCTAAGGACAAGTCAGAGGATATTCCTCCAGATTTGAAGACTTAGTTTATAATATTTTCTTAAGGGATAGGGTAGATAAATACTGCTCTGTATAGGTTCTTTTTTTATGTTTATATTGGGTTAGGTAGTATATGTCTTTTGATGTACTTTTGTTTTCTCTTTGACTATTATGTATTACTCAAACCATGATGTAGAGTTTAATATATATATATATATATATATATATATATATAAGTAGTTTTTATCATTTCACTTCTATTTCTAAATTCTGTTTTGCTAGTATAAAAAAAAATAAAAAATTACTCACATTTTCATAAACTTAAAGTAATAATTAAATTAATATGAATTATATTTAGAATTAAAGGAGTGTTACAGAAAAGGATTTTGTTAATAAGGGAAATAGTGTAGAGACTAAAAGCCAAAATATAATTGTTATTCATATTAGGTTATAATGGAGAAACATTAATTAGAATTGGAAAAGTGTGCATTGATATTCATTTTCAAAAAATATAAGAAAATGGTGTAGTGGAATGGAAAGTGGAAACGATAAGGGTGTTTACGGGTTAGATTGGTTCAAGTTTATGGTAAAATTAAATTCGAACCAATTATATTTGATTGGATTGTTTGGTTCTAATTTTGAATTTTGAATTTTTTTTCGACCAATCCGAACTCAAAATTCGAATCGAACCAAACTGATTAAAATTGGATTGGTTTGATTCAAGTCATTGGATTATAATAAAAAAATAAATTAGTATATTTTTTTAAGTTTTTATTTATACTTTTTCTCTATTTTATATAAATATTTAATTTTATTTTAATACAAGGTAAAAATATTCCTTATTTTTAATAATTAATTATTTATTTTATTTAAAATATTTAATTTTTATATAATTATCACTTTACATATATTATTAATTTCTTTAGCTAAAATATAATAAAAAATTTATAATAAGCATGACCAAATCAAGACATTTGATAACAATAGATAAGATCATAAAAAATTAAGATAAATGAAAAAGAAAGAAAAATACAAAAGTTGAAGCAAAATTTAAGCTCTAAGTTTAAAATATATTAACCTAAAAGTTAAAATAATTGATTGGATTAGTTCTGGTTACAAAGAGATTAATCCGATAACCGAACTATCTATAATTGGTTTGGTTTGAATTTGAAGTGAAAAGAATTGATAAATGAACCAATTTGAACCAATTTAATTGGTTTGGTTTGTCAGGTTCAGTGGATAAATCCAATTCAATGAACATTGCTAGGAAACGATGTATGGAAATGGTGCATTTACCTCACAATTTAATGGTTTTAATTGTATGAGTATGTATGATTACATTGAAATATTAAAAAAATCATTATTTTAATTTAGACTATTTGATGATTGTGCATACATGATTACATTGAAATATTCAAAAATTTAATGACAAATACATTTTTATTTTTAAACTTCATTAATTTTTTGGTTTGACAAAATTAGACTAACCAATCAAATACTTTATATAAAAATGTAAATAATTAATTAAGCTTTTATTTAATTCAAAAAATATTTTGACCTAGCTTAAGAATCATTTGCTTGTACTTCATTCAAATAAAATTAGAACATGTGCTATGGTAAAAGGAATAATTTTTTTGAATTTCACAAAAGGCACTAAAGTATTCACAATTTTTTATTTTATTTTTAAACTTCTTTTTTTCTTCTTTTTTGTTTGATAGTATTAGACTGACCAATTAAATAATTTGATTAAAAAAATTTACATAATTAATTAAGTTGTTATTAGATTCCTAAACTTTTCCACTAATTACATCTTATGCACCATCATAAAAGACGTGTAGAGATTTCCTAGTTAGGGCATCAGTCACTATATTGGCCTTGTTGGGATGATACTTCAATTCAAATAGTCCCTTAAGAACTCCATCCATCTCTTTTGCCTCATGTCGAGTTCTTTCTAGTCAAACAGATATTTTAGACCCTTGTGGTCACTATATACCACAAACTGGACACCATACAAATGATGTCTCCACAATTTAAGAGCAAAAACTACAGCCACTAGCTCAAAGTCATAGGTAGGGTAACTCTCTTCATGTGGTCTCAACTATCTATAAGCACAAGCCACTACCCTCCTGTCTTGTATCAAGACACATCCTAATCCTTTGCCTGAGGCGTCACTATACATTTTAAAGCTTCCCAAAAGGTCAGGGATAACTAACACTAGGGCAGAAGTTAACCTCTCTTTAAGTTCATGAAAACTCTTCTCGCACATATCATCCCAAACAAACAGTTGTCCACTCCTAGTCAATTTAGTCAAAGGTAGAGCTAGTTGAGAAAACCCCTTGATGAACCTCTTTTAATAACCTATTAAGCCCAAGAAACTATTCGTAACAACCTGTTATCGCTACATATCACTGATTTAGCGATCATTTTGGAAACGATTCAATTTTAAGTTTAGAAATATCTTATTAATTTATTTAATGAAAATGTATGTCAAATTTTCGTGTTTTATTTTTCAATCTCCAAAACAAAAACATCTAAAAGTTTCAACACATAAGCATATAATATATTGGATAATACGCATAAGTAGCATAACAACGAAAATACAATACAGTGCCTCATGGCACTACAATCTCATAAGTAAAAGATCTAAGTATCTCAAAATAAAGCATACATGGCCATCAAGTACAACTCAAAAGAGATAATACATCAAAAAAGGGAAGCGGGGAAGTCTATTATATGACATCTACTCCTAAGTTGGCCACAACTACATCCTACTCCTATTAAGGATAGTCAGGAAAGGTGGAAAGAGCATCCTCATCGGTCTCTCTGGCCTTGTCAGAACCCATCCGTGGGCATCGCCCTCCACAAAACAAGCACCTTCACTTAGATGCATGTCCAACAGCCCTAGTAAGGCATGATAGGGTACTCCAATCCTTTCCAAGCAACTCACGAAAGTCCACCGTCACGAAAACAGACACGGAAGAAACCATAACACCTATTGAAACATAACAGATAACCAGCACTCCACTAAAACATGCCTCCTAAGCCTCCCAGTCAATCACGCAGCCACCATCTCAGCCTCTCATAGCTGGCACGAGCTCGAAGCTAAAAGGTCCCATTCAGCATCAACTAGCCATCTACTCCCATGAGCGAAATGCCACGATCATCCTAGTCAAACACAAACACGCAAGGGTAAGCTTATAAACAAATAATTAACCATAATATACCATGATGTTCCATACATTTTTGAGAAGACAAAAAACAATTATACACAGCAATTTACATGACTACTATAGTAAAAGGACATATAGTCCTAAGTCAATATGATATGGTCGTGCAATGCATGCAGACACAACTCCATGGAGATTTCCAACAACTTTGAGTGATCATCCAGACATATCCCTTAATGTGGTTACATCAACAACACCTTTTGCAGGGCAAGAAGGCAGCACGTGCCTAAAACCAATTGGGGGATTACTAGTATTGATCTTGGATCAACTACGGCTTCGTTAGGATATGCGTATGTGGGTAGTCACCACCACAATTCGGGTTTATAATGATCCCGGTCACTTGTGGAATTGCGCATCCATATATCCTCAACGATACTCTAGGTACCTCCACTAGCCATCCCAATGCTTATCAATTGTTCCTCAACAACTCATGCATGAATGCATGTCAACAAAATAATATTTAATCCAAGTCAGGATCCAACAATGTTCCTACTTAAATTCTCCTTTCTGTGGATTAGACATATCAACAATATGTCTGCCACCTTTACAGGCTGGGCCTTTCCACGAGATACTAAGCATAACCATCACCTTATTCTCAAGGTCTTATATGACAAAAATCCTTAGAATTTTCCAACGACTATTTTCCTCGTATTTTTGACGTTTACCATTACGTCGAATAACTTACGTCCTTATAGTTTTAAGACAATTATTAAATATTATCTTTAACTACATGTACATATATACTTAAGCTACTATACTAGTTTACGTCATTATAACTTTCCTAGGTTTCTTTATATATATATATATATATATATATATATATATATATATATAATAACAAGTATAATTTATATCTAACCTTACAGGCTTATTACTTGACTAGAATTGGTGGAGAAAAAGAAATCTCTAACTTATCAAAAACTGGAATATAATATTATGAATATTTAAAATTGAATTATTTTTTATGTAGAAAATAGTTTTAATTGAAGTGAGAAATCATTATTTTTTTGTTATTATTATAAAACTAACACTATATGTTTACGTTTTCTCACCGAAATATATAAAGCTATAAACAAAAGCTTAATATATATATATATATATATATATATATATATATATATATATATATATATATATTATTTTAGCTAACTTGATTAGCGGGTCTTATATTATCAAATACGAAACATGTTTTATAAGCATGAATTTACTCACACACACACACACACACATATATATATTGAATGTAAGCTCCTAACAACTATATCTTGACCCTATGTAAGTAATCTTCAGCCCATTAATTCCTTACAGCAGTACCTATACTGCATGGTATGCACTCCAGATTATGGGACCCAGAAAAACATCAAGAGTCTCTATAACTAATGCCTAAGGTATTATAGCTATTAGGCGGTTTTTACTAGGACTCAATATCACAATCTATACATTCAACTCTTTATTTTTCTTTTTAAAAAAAAATAGTACACAAGTCTAGCCACACAGTTGTATATTTCAGGTAGCATAAGGTCTCAATATCATGTTCCAAAAAAAAATTATGCAGATACACAATGATCCTACCCACTCAAATAATTATTTTTCCATGATAAAATCCTATAAAAACCATATTTTTCCAACACCAGATAGCAGCTACAACAACTCATACTGTGACATTTTTTCATGATGCATACCAAGAAAACGTAAGTAAGGTTTCTAAGCCAAAAAAAATGAGCAAACATATTCCAACAACAACCCAAACATAGCAACCATTAAAGATCCAATAACAAATTCACTAACAGTTTAATATTTTCTTACTAGCAATTACTAGCAAAAGAAAAGAAAACTAGCAAAGAGTAAGCTCCCTTATTAGTTGGACAAGTGATGAGCACTTGACGGTTTTGTTTGCTCAGCCACCAAAGGGAAGAAAGTTTCAAAAAAAAGCTGGGAGAGAATTTGCCAACTTGCTGCATGGTCTTGGAGCTGAACAAGGTGAAGCTTTCCCTTTTTTTTCTCTTCACGTCAAAGGTCATTTAAAACAAGACAAGGTTGAAAAGTGATTTAATCTTTGGTAATTCAAGAGCTTGGTTGGATGGCCAAGTAAGGCTAAAAGTGGGTGGTTTGCTTTTGAATTTTCTAACTAAAAAAGGTTAATGTGTTTTACTAAAAATAGGAGATAAGATTTAACCAAAATTGGTAAATTAAAAATTAATTTACCTTGAAATAGGTGTTAATTATCTTGGAAAAATGTGTTAATGAGACATTAGGATTGGTTCATGATAAATTTCTGACTACTTGTTCAATTACACAACGTAATTTTACATTGACAATGTATAATTAAATTTCTAGTTTAATTAGAACTTCTTCGAAAATTATCACATAAACTCATACAAAGTGTTTTAATTCAATTTTCTCAATAAAACTAAATTTAAATTTTCTCTTGTAATTAATTTCAATCACTTTTTAAAACACAAGTAAACAAAATCTAGTGTTACACTACTTTTTTGGGTTATGGTTTTTGGTCTCTCCTAACTCAACACTGCCTCAACCTTACTAGGATCTACAACTAATCCTTCTTGGGATATCACATGCCCCAAAAAGTTTATCTCTCTCAACTAGAACTCATATTTCTTAGGTTTTGCAAATAGCCTCTTCTCGCTAAGGACTTGAAGAATAATCCTAAGGTGTTCTTCATGCTCTTCTATGGTACAAAAATACACTAGGATGTCATCTATGAAAACTACAACAAATTTATCTAGGAAAGGCCAAAAAATCCTATTCGTGTAATTCATGAACACTGCAAGAGCATTGGTTAGTTTGAATGGCATAACCAAATACTGATAGTGTCCATATCGAGTTCTAAAAGCTATCTTGTGAATATCCTTTGGCTTAATCTTAATATGGTGGTATCCCGACCTAAGATCAATCTTAGAAAAAACTGAAACTCCTCTAAGTTGGCCCAACAAGTCATTCATCGTAAGGAGTAGGTATTTGTTCTTAACCATCACTTGGTTGACTTGTCTATAGTCTACAGATAATCTCTGTTCCCATCTTTCTTCTTTATTAGAAGAATGGGTACACCCTAAGGAAAAACACTAGGCCTAATGAACTCATGGGATATCAAATCTTCCAATTAACTCTTTAGCTCACTAAGCTCTAGAGGTGACATCCTATAATAAGGTGCTATGGAAATTGGCCCCACCTAAGAAACCAACTTTATTGAAAATTCCACTTCCCTTTTAAGAAGTAGAGTGGTGACTTCATCAAGAAACACATCCTTAAACTCTCAAACAATAGGGATAGTTGCAAATTCTAGTTAACCTTTACTTTTGAGGAAAGCAACAAAATAAAAACTTGGCCCTCTTCTACTATGCTTTAGAAGATTTGTGATACACTAGAGAAAAGAAGAGGATTTGACTTTGGCATATTGGAAAAGTTAAAGGGAAATTCTATAGAACAATCAAAATAATTTAGCACAACTTGATTGGCAGAAAGTCAATCAATTCCAAGAATGACATATAATACAATAAAAGGTAAATAGATCAAATTCACAAGGAAGAATCTATCTTGAATAATAAGGGGATGGTCTATACAAACATGAGAAGCAAAACTACAATCTTTAGCAGGAGTAAACACATTTAATAACATAAGCACGAGTGTGATAGACAGTTTCAAATGACATACACAATCATAGGAAACAAAGGAATGGGTTGCTCCCGAATCATACAAAACAATCAAAGGTTCTTGGCTTAAGAAACAAGTGCCTTGAATCAGGTTGTCGACCCCCTTCACCCTTTTCCCATTTAAGGTGTAGACCTTCCTTTTGGTTTGGGGTGCTTGGTCAGTGCTCCTCCTTTCTTCAATAGTGGACAATCTCTAGCAAAGTGCCCTGACTATTGGCACTTGAAGAAGACATTTTGGCCAAATAAGCATGCCCCCCCGTAATCCTTTCCACACTTGGGGTATCCTATAACACCCTAAATGTCCAGCCGGTTTTCAGGGATGATGCTAGAGAAAAGGCGTAGGCCTTATCTATATTGTGATTTATGTTTAGACATGGGACTGTAAAGCTTTAATAGTTGTGACATCGAGGCTTAGAAAACTTTTATTCCTTATGTATGGATTCAGTTTATTAATTCCTTTTATTGATTTCTATTTTAGTTTTGTATGGCCTTTGAAATACAAAAATGGTTCAAAATTTTGGTTTCTATTTGTATTAAAACACAAATAATGGTTCAAAAGTACAAAAAAGAAAAAGAATGGTTTTCAAAGCTCTAGACTGATGAAAATCCATGGTTAATCCTTCAACCAAAAATAAATGAAATATCAAAAATAAAACACTATGGTTGATCCATTCATAATTACAAAAATACCAATTTGTTGGACCCATTTTTTTATATATACTGAAACCTTAATGTGTGACCTTGATTCCCCAATAAACACCCAACATGTTGAATCTGTCACAACTATCATTGACTAGCCAACTGCTGCGCCTACACCCATCTTCGTCAACAAGATATCCAGTGACACAATGACTTTGTCCCTTTTTTAGGCATAAGGGATATTGAAATATGAAAAGGATTTCAAATTAAAAAAGAGAAAAGGGAGAGCAAAACAATGAATTTAGATTTCACATTGAAATTAAAATTTAGTTTTGGTTTAGCTGATAGTTAAATTAAAAAAATATTTAAAATAAATAATTTATGTATTGACAATGTAATTTAGTGTTATTAGAATTAGATTGGTTATTGATTCCATTAGGATATTGAGTCAATGAATTACTAGTCGAACTAGTAAATCAATAGTTAAGCATGATCTGATATATGTTACATATATAAATTTTATGTGAAAGATATTAACAAAAATAAAACGTGTCAAATATATATTATGTCTTGTAGTATAATGTTTAATATTATTTAGGTATTTCAAAAACCTGGTTTCAAAATTCAATATCAAATTTTAGTTAAAGTATTTTGTTAACTATTCAACAAAAGTTTATGTTTCGAATACTGGTGGAGGCTAAGGTGGGAGACTCCATCATGTCTCCCACCATAGGAAACATGATTTGCACCACTAGATCTCTTTTTTTTTTTTTTTTAAATTGATGACTAAGATTTATTCTTTTTTTCTTCTTTTTCCTGATTTACCTTTTTTTTATTTTCTCTTCTTCTCTCTATCACCCTTCATCATCCTTAAGAGGTTCAATGTAACGACCCATTGCCACTACAAAACACCACTACTTCTTTAGTTCTTAAAGAGAATTCATTTTTATAAAATATCTTATGCTTAAGTATTTCAAAATCACATATTTATTTTTCACTCTATCACTTTGAAGAAAATCACATCCATCATCATTCAACTACAGACCAATATCACGTATATGCATATATACATATGTACATAAACATCAGAAATGAGACTCATCTGTCTTAACCAATACCACTATTCAAAGGATGTACTAAAACTTGTGTGACCACCACAAAACCAAGGGTTACATCAACAAGAGGAGGGAGTACAAAAACACATTCCCTATAGCTAGTCATACTATAGATCATATAAAATGAAACAAGGCAACTATCCAAAAGGAGAATGTGGTCCATCACATTCCATCATCTCCAACCAACAGCTTCACCATCAACTCTGACTAGTTGGATTTACAAAAGCATCACCATCTACTCCCACGTCAATAATGTCATCATCACAGTCAAACAACAGCAAGACATAAGGCAAGGGTAAGCTTACTAATAAACAATGTAACATAAAATCAAAAAAATAACCAACAGATAAGTTCATACTCATCTATCAACAGGGAACAAGCACACATTATCCTCCATAAGTATCAATACTCACATACTTCAAGTTCAACAATCAAATCCATTATGCATGACAACAATGCAACTTACTTACACCAATAACCATGCTATGTAGACACTACTCCTAGGAGGTTTTCAATAAATCAAGCGATTAGCCAGGTCTCATCCCCCAACATGGCATCAACAACTACACGGCACATGCCATTCATTATGCAGGGATTGCCAAACTTTGATCCATGAATTAGATTATGTGATCCGTCAAGATAAGTGGTTGTGGGTGATAGCTCACTGTGACTCAAGGTTTGCACTACCTTGGCCCTTTTCGGAATCACCTATCCACTTATTCCTGAAGGCTTATCGACAACTGTCCCACGTCTTATCCAACACTAAGTTGAAGGAGTTGTCTGAGTCATCCGCTCTAGTCAGTCAACCAATTTACATTCCTGTTCACACCATGGTGTGAAGTCCATCATCAGCTACCTCAGCCACCAACATATTCATGCAATGCATGTACAACACCAACAACATCACCTTAACACCAACAAGTCGATAGGGTTCAACAACAATACCATATAGGCTCAATTCAGCACCACACATGGCCAACAACCACTAAACAACTCCATGTAGGCTCAATTCAACACCATACATGATCAACAGGTAAAGTTGTATTCAAGTAGCCTATACTTCATAGGAAATTCAAAACAATTCTCATCCAGAACAAGTGGAGGTCCTATCCAAGCAACCTTCCACTTCAACCACATACTCAATAGCTTGCAACAAGACTCATGCCCATAATCCTCTTTGAAAACCATTTGAAACACATATTTAAAATCCAACTAGGTGAAATATAACTACTAAACCAACTTCCTAAGCGACCCATGTCCTCACTCAGTGAAGACCTTTTTATAGAGAGTCTACTTTTCTCTATGGAAGTTCTTGCTTAGCGACCTTAAGTGTTGCTCAGCAAATACTTAACTCTAGAGAACACCCCTTTCTGTCTCTAAGTACTCTTTCTCAGTGATAACAAGGATCACTTAGAGAATTCGTTCCAGTGACTTCCACAAGTCTTTCAAAATAAAACTCGCTATTGTGTTTAGTGAGTTAGTTAAGGGTAATGATGCAAAACTCATCACTGCCAACTAGGTGAAGGTGTCTTTGAAAGAGAACACCCGAGTACACATGATGTTAGCCAACTTGAAACTTGAGAACAAGGTCTTGGTTGATGTTCCCAGAGGATGTTTCCAGTTTACCCCCTAAGTGTGAGGTTGAGTTCTCCATAGACTTAGTGCCTAAAGCTTAAGAAACAGATAAAGGAGTTGTTAGAGAAATAATTTATGAGGCCTAGTTTGTCACCCTAGGGAGCACCAATTTTGTTGGTGAAGAAAAAGGATGGGACCATGAAATTGTGCGTAGACTATTATTAGATGAACAAGGTGACGATTAAGAATAGGTATCCTCTTCCTAGGATAGATGACCTTATAGACCAGTTGGTAAGAGCCTGTGTGTTTAGTAAGATATATTTAAGGTTAGGTTACCATTAAATTCTGGTAATTCTGAGGATATTCCAAAAACTACTTTTATGATCCGTTATGGTCACTATGAGTACTTGGATACGCCTTTTGGGGTAACCATTGTGCCTGGTGTGTTCATGGACTACATGAATAGGATCTTCCATCCCTACTTAGATAGTTTTGTAGTGGTCTTCATAGATGATATCCTAGTGTACTTTAATACTAGGGAGGAATATACCAAGAACATACTTTAATCCTAGTGGAAACTTTTTAAATTGGTTGCATAAGAATCGATTTAAAAGATCCCTTTTTAAATCGATTACAATGAAAACTAATTTAAAAATATCTTTTAAATTAGTTCTCATGCAACTAATTTAAAAAGTCTTTTAAAATTTCAAATTCCTCTTTTTTAAAATCTCAAATCACACCAAGTTTTAAATCACTGCTCGACCTCCGTCAAAGCAAAGTATGGCCTTCTCCTCCAACGGCAATGTCACCATTGATCACTCCACCATTGCCAACGAAGATCTACAACTTCATCAATTCGAATCTCGCTTACTCTCAGTCTCCCTTCGAACCAGCCACCGTAAAGAAACGAAAATGAAAACAGAAATGGCTACGACAATGACGACAATGGTGTTTTTGTCTTTGACGGTTCAATGCTCTTGCCGTTGACTGGGATGGAGTAAGAGGAAGGTTACTCTCTTTGGGAATGGCACTAGTGAGTGGTTGTTGCGATTTCTCTTTTGTTTTGTGAATTTGTTGGATCTTGTTTGGATTTGGTTAAATTTGTGATGATTTTGCTTTTAGTTCAAAAGTTTCCTCACAAAGTTTAGCAGTTAGGATTATGAATTGAGAGTAGGAAAGCTTGATCTTATTTGTAGAAAATGAAATGATGAATCAGAAGTGGGAAAGCTAGTTGAGCTGTGGTGCTGCGATGTTTCATCTATGGTAGCCCTCTTTTAACTCGGTTATGGGATAACCGAGTTAAAAATACTTTTTTAAATCGGTTCAACATCCGATTTAAAAAGTTCCCATTTTTTATATCGGCTATATCTAAATCGGTTCATCAACCAATTTAAAAAGTCATTTTTAACCAATTTAAAAGTATTCTCTACACTAGTAACTCAATTATTAATTATTTTCAGCCAATTTATTAACGTCAGCATCGATTCAAAGACACATCCAATCTAGCAACTTGATACGACCAACCATGTGTCTAGTTTCCAGTTAAACTGGTCTAACCAACCAGTTTGTTCTGATTTTTATAACACTGGTTTTTATACAGTTATTCAATTATATAAACTATCATATGTGATAAGTTTGTTAATTTTATAATAACTACCTTAAATGTTATATTACTAGTAATTTTTTGTTAGTTGACAGTGTAAAATTTTTAGGTTATTGATATTTATATTTGTGAATGTGGACTTATTGATATTAATGAACTAGAATATTAATGGTTATAGTTTTAACCTTTTATGGTCATTAGTGGATGTATTTGATATTTCAACTATTTGAATATTTTGGTAAATTAATTAACGATTATTATAATTACTAGGAAAAGCAAAGGTACTTTGTGTCTCTTTGTATTTAAAAGAGAGAAAGAGAGAGAGAGAGGAAGGAAGTTAAATAAAACGTGGAAGCGAACAATTAATTTTGTGGTAGTTATTTAATAAAAATTAAGAGAAAAACTGTCCAACAATAAATGTACACCAACATTGAATATCACGATATTTAGATGCTTTATGTTATTTTTTATTTATTTGGTGGATCACCCTTTTATAACCTTTTTTTCATTTTTTTTTTAAATTAAAGTGGGTCATCTCAACCCAATTTTTAGTGAGTTGAGAACAGATTTGATTTGATTGGATTGAATTGATCCATTTTTCCTTTCTTACACACTCCGCTGTACCTGTGCTACTTTCAATGATACTAATGCGCACGTAAACACATGCATGTTTACATATGTGCATGCACACGCGTGTATAACACACTCATACACCTGCACGTACACACAGACACTCTTCCTTACTTAATAAGACAAGCTCATGATCAAATAACTAGAAGCATACGTTTTGTGTATAACACGCAATGCGTGAGATAGAATATCTCGTCCCCCCTTATAAGTTATTCATGATGAAAGAGCGCTTTGTTCATCGATGCATATGTATAGACTAATAATTGATTGGCTTAAGTATACTCCTATAATATGTCATTTTTTAAAATTGAAATTTCATTAAATTTTATTTATTTTTAATTTTTTACAATTACAAAATTCATATGCTTTTCGTTTGGTTGATACACTAAAAACGTTTTAACCTTTTCACAACCTTCCGTATCTAATTATTCATAAGACTGTAAACTTAACAGAGTTCAGTATTATTGGTTTAGAAAACTCTTAATTAGCATGAGTTTTACAATTACAAAGCTCTTATAGGTTAAAAGTCAATGCAAACTGCAAACTGTGTCAAAGTCATTTTTTTTTTTTTTATCAAAATTACATTTTAGATATTCAATAAATTTTACATTAGTGATGATCATATAAGAAGAAATTAAATTTGTCATTAATTTATATTAATGACAATTATTTGTGACACGTATATTTTCATCAGTATTAATAAGTTTATAATGATGATTTATAATTGGGTCACTGTTACGATTAATATTAGTGACAAAATAAGAATTACTCATAAATAATCAATATTTAAAGGAAAACTTTATATTCATTACTACTTAATTTTGATAATTTAAACATACATTTTTTTATAAATGAGTCACTATTATAAATAATATTAGTAAAAAATTTGTTACTGAATTTTGATCACTAAAAGATATATTTTTTGGTCGAGTATAAACTTAAATCAATATGCAATTTGATTTTGTTTCTTTAAAATATTTTAGGCTAAATTACTAATTTGGTCCTTTAATTTATTTATTTTGTTCAATGGGTCCCTCTATTAATAAAAGGTTTAATTAGCTCTCACAATTTTTAAAAATGCTCAAATATTACCCTTTTTGTCCAAATTGGCATCATTTTCTACTACATTTTTCACGCTGTTTAGTGTAATATTAGATGGAAAACGATATCATTTTGGATGAAAAGGATAACATTGAAGCATTTTTAAAAATTATGAGACATAATTGAATCTTTTTAATAATAGAAGAACCTAATTGAACAAAATAAATAAATTAAGGGATCAAATTAGTAATTTAGCCAATATTTTATGAACAATAGTATTGAAAAATAAAAACATTTTTAATATATTTAATTGTAATAGTTTATTTAAGATAATAGTTAAACTTAAACATTGACAAATAAATCATATACATTTATCATATTCATTGTTATATATTTATTAATAAATAAATAATTTTATATTTTAATATATGTATTGTAATAATATGTATTTGAATTTTGTTATGTTAAAATAATTTTACAAAATAAATTTATTTTCAATAGTAATGAAAAATAATAAAATTTAGTATATATTTAGTATATATTTTTTGGTATTAAATTTGTAAAAATTTAATTTTTAGTAATAAATTTTCCTAATTATTTTTATTAATAGAAAAAGCCATTCATTTAATAAATACATTGTAATTAATGAATATAATCTTTAATCATTTAATTTAATTATATAATATAATTAATAAATATAATATTTAACACTAATGTACAGTAAGTTACACACAGACACACACATTTAACAAATATATTATAATTAATGAATATAGTCTTAAATCATTTAATTTAATTATATAATATAATTAAAAAATATAATATTTAATACTAATGTATAGTAAGTCACACACACATAGAGGATTGGATCAATTGGTACTAGGTACTAATCTTTTACACATACATCACTTAATAACTTTTTTGTAGAATACGAATTTATTTAATCCAATTATTGAATAATTTCATATTATCTTTGTAATCATGTATTATAAATTTTACCTAATTTGGACATTCATTGATATGTTATCTAGTAATGAAGATTTACTTATATTTTAAGTTATATATTATTCACTAAAATAAAATGATGTGACGAAGTATCAATTAATTTTTTATTTGTATGAAATTTTATAAACTTAATCTACTTTATACAAATTTTTAATTCAATGGTTGAATTAATTAAATTCGTATTCTTTAAAAATAGTTATTAATTGGTGTAATTGTGTCGATTAAGCTAATCCCATATATATATAGGGGAGAGACGAAATTATTCTCTTCAATAACATTTTACACAAATTAAATTTTATTAATCCAATCATAAATTGAAAGTTCTTATTAAGTAGATTAAGTCAACAATTCTTTTTTATAAAATTTTAAAATTATTTGATACTTCATCAAATAAATTAATTTAATGCATAATATACGTTCTAAAATATAAATAAATGTTAACAATAAGATTTCATATACACAAATATCTAATTTATCTAAAATTTGGTGTACGTTACCATTGAGTTAATATCAAAATATTCAACATTTAAATTAATAAAATTTAATATATATAATGATTTATTAAAGGGAGTAACTTTAACTAGAGTTACTCCCTTCAATAACTCTTTGTATATACTAAATTTTATTAATCTAACCGTTGAATATTTTGATATTAACTCAATGATCATGTGCATTAAATTTTAGATAAATCAGACATTTGTAATTATGTAACCTTTTGCTAAAATTTACATACATTTTAAAAAATATATTATATGTTAAATTGAACTAATTTAATGACATATCAAATAGTTATAAAATTTTATAAAAATTGTAGACTTGGTCAATTCAATAAAAACTTTTAATTTAATGATTGTATTAATAAAATTTAACATTAAAAAAATCATTGAGAAAATAATTTTACCTAGAGTTACTCCTAGAATAATTTGATCCCTTATATGTGTGTGTACATGTGTGTACATGCGTGTGTATGTACGTAAGTGCTTACGTGTGCATGGGTGTGTAATTATGAGAAATAAATAAAAATTTTAGTATCTATTTTAATACATAATTTTTGGTATTAAATTCTTAATAATTAATTTTTTGAGTAATAACTTTTCCCAAATTTTTATTAATATAAAAGGCCATTCATTTAATGAATGTATTATAATTAATGAATAAAATATTGAATTATTTAATTTAATTATGTAATATAATTAATAAGTACAATATTTAATACTAATGTACAGAAACATACAAACACACAAACAGACACCACATATAGGTGGGAATCAAGTTAATCTAAGAGTTACTCCACACAATAACTCTTGATATATATTAAATTTCAACGATCCAACCGTTGAATATTTTGATGTTATGTCAATGATCATGCATACCAAATTTTAGATAAATCAAACATTTGTAGCTAGTTAATCTTATAGTCGACATTTACTTATAATTTAGAAAAGTATATTATTCATCAATTTGAATCTATTAAATGTAGTATCAAATAGTTTTAAAACTTTATAAAAATTTGTAGACTTGATATATTCAATATAATCTTTTAATTCAACAGTTTGATCATTGAAATTTAGTATACTTCAAGAGTTATTGAATAAAGTAATTTTATCAAGAATTACTCTTGGAGTAACTTGATTCCTATTATCTATCTATCTATCTATCTATCTATATATATATATATATGGTGAGGTTCAAGTTGTTCTATCTAATAACTCTTAATATTATGTTAATGATCAGAGACACCAAATTTTAGGTAAATCAAACATTTGTAACTAGTTAATCAGTAATCAACACTTAGTAATAATTTAGAAAAGTATATATGTTAATTTGAATTTATTTAATAAAATATCAAGTAGTTTTCAAATTTTATAAAATAATTGTAAACTTGATCTACTCAATAAAATCTTTCAATTTAACTATTGGATTGTTGAAATTTTATATATACCAAAAGTTATTGAGTAGAATAACTTTACCAAGAGTTACTCTTTGAGTAACTTGATCCCCATATATGTGAGTGAGTGGGACTCAAGTTACTCCAAGAGTAATACTTGATAAAATTACTCCAGTCAATAACTCTTGATATATATTAAATTTCAACGATCCAACGGTTGAATATTTTGATATTATGTCAAAAATCATGCACATCAAATTTTAGGTAAATTGAGCATTTGTAGCTAGTTAATCTTAGAATGGGGATCAAGTTATTATAAGAGTAACTCTTGGCAGAATTACTCTACTCAATAACTCTTAATATATTAAATTTCAATGATCTAACTGTTGAATATTTTAATATTATCTAAACTATCATGCACACAAATTTTAAATATATCAGACATTTGTAATTAGTTAATCGTGTAGTCGACATTTACTTATAATTTATAAATGTTTATTATATAATTTGAATTTATTTAATGAAGTATCAAAAAGTTTTCAAACTTTATAAAGTTTTGTAGACTTGATTTACTCAGTAAAATTTTTTAATTTTTTGATAATTATATTATAGGTGCGAAGTATCCACCGACTTTGCTAAATAAAATCTTTTAATTTAACAGTTAGATAGTTGAAATTTAATTATGCCAAGAGTTATTAAGTGAAGTAACTCTACTAAGAGTTACTTTTGAAGCAACTTGATCTTACCCAGTTAATCTTATATTCAACATTTACTTATAATTTAGAAAAGTATATTATACATTAATTTGAATTTATTTAATGAAGTATCAAATAATTTTCAAGCATTATAAAAATTTGTAGACTTGATTTACTCAATAAAATCTTTTAATTTAACAGTTAGATCATTGAGATTTAATATATATTAAGAGTTATTGAGTGAAATAACTCTACTAAGAGTTACTCTTGGAATAACTTGATTCCTACCATATGTATCATAAAAATAAAATTGGTTCTGGAAAGAAAACATTACAAATTACATACTTTTCGATCTTTGGGTATGTCATTGAATACAAACTTTTATTGTTTCTTGAATATTCCTTGATTCAGATCCGTTTTATTGTGTACAATATTCATTATTCATCTTTTCTTTCTAGTAATTTAATGCCTTCTTCCCTTAACTGTGCGTAACCTTCCGTCCATAATTGTCGTGTTTGAAAGCTACCATGTTGTCACCGTAATTTTCCAGTACCTAGATTCGATGCGTAGTTGAAATCAAAACAAAAATGAGTAACTATATTGAAATATATTAAAGGTATCTCAACTGACGTCAGGTCATTTGGCAAAATGTTTAATTAGCCTAATGAACCATTTTTTCATAATAACAAAAATGACATTAGATTTTGTGTAATGATACAATTTTGCCTTTAATTTACTTGAAATGTCAAGTATTTATGTTCAGACTTGCTCACTAAGTCTACTAATTAACGTCACTATTTAAATAACAATTACATGGCGCGGATAAATGGACGTGTCTTCCGTATACACTATATAAAAGCCTCTCCATTTAACCAAATTTTAGATTTTAGATATCTTAAGGACGCATTTCTTGCTTGGTGCAGTAGCGTGCAGGTAGCAATTTTTTTTTTTCTCTCTTTCCAAGCATTTTATTTCCCTTCTTCTTTTGTTGGTGTGGTGATTTTATGGCTTTATGTTTATACTGGATTTGTTCATCTGTGCAAATTTATATTTTTGGTGCTTAGGTTCTTAATTTGGGGGAAAGATCATAAAATTGAAGTGATTAATTGTGAATAAGTATATATTGATTTTGTCTTGTGGTTGGGTGGTGGTGAGGGCTCTAGTATTTTTCATTTGTTTGGTTTGTTTGGGGCTTAAATTTCAATTTATACAAAGAAGAAGAGTGAGCCAACACTGTTGACACAAGTGATTAAAGATCTAGAATAAATTCCTAATTTTTTTTATGGATGTGGGTTCAAACCCCCTAACTCTACTAAATTTCACTTGGTGGGCAATTGTCTCTAGGGAGATCCTCTGGCACTCATGAACTAGTTGTGAGTAATTGTGATTGGGTAAAACTCTTTGTGATTTAGGTTTGTGCAGTGATCGATCATCTAGATGGACTTTTGCTAGTAGCCCCAACACCATTGATACTTGCATATATGGTAGTAAGGGTGGACACAGTCTGGATCGACCTGATTACCCGATCAACTCGAATCAAACCAAACGAGAAAATCCAGATTGGTTTGGATCATTGGTTTAGTTCAAATTTTAAAATTACAAATCGATTTAGGTATTAGATCCAAACACATGGAACCCGAACCTATACTCTTTTTTAAAATTTTATTTTTTTATGTTGTATAATTTTATAATTCCATAATTACAACTTTTGAGACTATTCATTGATTTTCTTTCATTTTATTATGATTTCTTATTTTCCCCTATTTTTTCTATTTTTTTCATATTTTTAATTATTTTATTAATAGACCTGATGATCCGAACCTATCCAACCCGAATATTATCGGGTTAGTTTAGTTTAGGTTGTCAAAACAATTTTGAAGAATTCAAATCAACCCAAACTGGTTAAGGCTAATTTGTTTGGATATAAATATTCTTTAAACTTAATCCAAAGTGGTCTATGCCAACCCCTACTTGGTAGTATTAGGGGTGCCTCCCCATGCTACCACTTTATGAATAAAAAATAGAGAGAGAGAAGAAGAAGGGTGACATGGAACATTTTCGAGCCTAAATTTTAGGAGCACAATTCAATCTTAATTATAGGCTGTTTGAGCTGACCCATCAGGTTAGACTCAAAGTGCTAGCTCTACTAATTGCTAAGCTTGTGAAAAACTTACATACATTACTAATTTATATTTATTCCACAATTTAAGTTAATATTTCTTTTGTAATATAATGCTCCCAGTTGTTAAGTATTTTTGTGTAATTGAAGCAGTCTTACACATATAAGTGGCAACAATTCAAGACAAAAAATAGTTGCTTTGTTTCTATTATCTTCTTAGGAGTGTTATATATATTTAACGAATTCTAATTTTTTTGGTTCAATTAAAGAATTATCAATGTTTTAGTTTATTCTAAAATAAGTTAGCATATGATAGTCAAGACATTCTTGGGAAAGAGAATATTGTTGGTTTACATTAATACTATGTTGTTGGAAATATTGTAGATTTATAGGTTTCCCATTATTTTTTATTATTTATCTGAATATATTTATATACATCTCACATATTTTATGAACTTTCTAGGAAAATATTGAGTATTTTCACATACAAGATGGACACCAACAAAATGAAGCCTATTTCAAATGTAGCCAACAATGAGGCTAGTGGATGGAAATCTAAAGAGCGTCGTAACATGATGGTGAAGAAAATGTAAGAAGCATTTATTTACCAAAATATATTGTATTAAGTTGTTGATGTTAACAACATTTGTTAAGCATAATTGGTTTTTGAGATATTGAAATCCTTTTTCTTACCTTGGTGCGTATCCATGGCTTTTTGCATAATGGAAATCAATTCTATTCCAAACCATAGTTTTTCTCTACATTTTACTTTTCTTTTTTCTTTGTGGTCTGCCAAATAAAGATATATTAGATAGGGGGTGCCTTAACCTTATATAGATATAGAAAAACCTGTCCAAGACCTTCAGCCTTATCAACAAAATCTGTCATACCTTTTCCTACAAACTTTAAACATACCTTACTATACACCTATAATTCATTCAAACATTCTATGGGATTCATTGACCATTCATAAAAGAAAAGAGAAAGTCTTCATCTAGTTTGACAGTCATGCCTATGATCTATACTTAATCAAATCAAGAACAAATTCAATGTTAAGATTCTCACTCTTGAAAATAATATTATTTCTATGCAACTATAGGCACCAAACAAACTCAAAATAAACAACTAACCATGCCCTGCTATAATTCTTTTCAAAAAGCCACACATATGTTGTAAGAAGTGTCTTTTGGCCTCTATTGGCAATACCATGTTAAACTACTAGTGTGCTCTCAAAAAATGTTATAAAATAAGTGATTTAAATGCAATGTGTATATTGGTTAAACAAATAGTAATTTAATAAGTATGAATGTTAATCCCATAGAGATTGTGGCCAAGTATTAACTATTACCAATAACAATACTATTTGGATGAACAATATAGGTTGAGGATGTAAAAACAATGTGTAGTGGAATGTGGAAGTGGTTAGGTTTGAATCCCTCCATGGTTATCCTTCAATAATTTCACCCAATCCATCACAAGTTCATTCACAAGCATTGAAGTTCAAATTAGCAAAAATAGACTAAGTCCAATTCCTTGGCATATAGTCCCTTTAAATTAACCCTTATGATATAATTTCATAGACCCATAAGGATTAATTTACACATTAAGTTTAGAAGTCCACAAAAACATATGCATCAAGAAGTTATGTCCCTAAACTCTTCTCAATACAAGGCAATCAATCCCAAACCCAACCACATACACAAGATTCCTTACTATGCACATAGCTTGAAATCATTCCATCAATGGTTAATTAATAGAAGGCATTAAGAATAGAGAGGATCACTCAATCTTATGAATAAAACTTGTATTGGATGAAAAATGGTTCAATAACAAAGTATACTCATAGGGTTTATCTACCATTAACCAAAGAAAATAAATAAATGAAAAAAAAAACAAAGTATTATCAATAGAAGATTATAGTTACATTGACCAAAAATACTTCCCTAAGACTTGATTCTACAATGGAGATAGAAAGAGATGAAGATTAGGACTAACTCTGAAAAATGGAATTCTCCTCCCCCACCCCCCCTCCCCCCTCACCTTTTATAGTTAACAACACCCTTACTAGCATTTCCCACGTAGGAGTTAGCATCCCATGTTAACACTTCTAGCATTTCCAACGCTTTTAGTGCTTTTCGCACTTATTGAGGGTTCTAGCATTAAAATGCTAGAGGGGCATTTTAAATGCTAAAGCAATGTTGACCACTTTGTTGGGTTGTTGACCATGCTAGGACATTAACATTATTCAACGTTTTTAGTGTTTTTAATGCTAAAGCAATATTTTTAATGATGGAATTCTCGAACTTCTATTTCTTTTCCTTGTTTTGCCTCTTAGCACCCAATTTAGCATCTTAAACACCTAGTATTAGAGAAGTTGACTCCAAAACTTTGTGTTTCCTACATGATTAAAGTTCAAAACATGATTAATTATCTCAATTTCACCTAAATCTTTGTTTATAGAATAAAGACATTTTATTGCTAATTTTTATGCAAAAAGTAACAAAACTAATTAAAATTCAATAGTTACAAGGATTTTGGTGAAAAACACAATTCATACTAATTTTTATCTATTTCCTAAGGTTTTAATGTTTATTTTGCTCTTTGTATCAAAATCATGCACATAAATTTATCAAATATGAACTTATCATACCACTTAGACCCCAGACCACCTATAATAATGTTTTCAAATGAGGGACGAAAAGTTGCAAAAAAACATGATATAAGTCATTATTTCTTCCTCCAAATGATAGAACCAACAAGAGATGTCTTGATTTTGTAACATGATGTTTCTCTTCCTTAAGTTAGACTTTGTTTGTATTCAAGAATTAATTTTCACCAAAATATTGCAACATTTGATGGGACAAGTATGGTCCCAAAGTAATGAAAGAAAGATCTATTAGCTTGATCATACAGTTGTTGCAATACCACATAGCCCAATTTGATTGAATATATCCCTAATGTGTCATGTTTCAAAATCCACCAATACCATATTCTTTGGTCTTTTCTTAACTCTTGTAGTTTTACAATTTCTTGAATGTTATAGATTATTCTTCCTTAACACTTGAAATGGAGATAGTTTTTTTTTTAATCAACAGCGAAATTTTATTGAATATATGTGAGTACAAAGAGTACTCAAACCCAATCCAATATTAACAGCTTAACTCAAAAGCTTAGCTATTTGTACCATAGTCCTTATACTTGTGCATAAAAAATCCCTTACCTTAAACAGGTAATAGGATTAATATCTATTGTAAAAAAAAATGTTTGTGTAAGAAAAATAAACTTGCATAAATAAACGCCACCTCCATGCCATGCCTTAATTTTGTCTAACAATCTATTATCTATTGAAACACTCTTAATGAAATAGATATCAATTTGCATTAGCCATATCTTCTAAATTAATGCATTAAAAAAAAAAAAGGCCCATGCATTTTAATCCTCAATCCTGCATTGACAAACATGTCATGATTGTACCAATATAAATCTATAAAAGTGCAAGTTCTTACAACATTCACTCTCCACCAATGACAACATGCATATCATATGTTTTGTAAAACATCTCACATTCTAAAATAAAGTGTTGCATGTCTTTTATGTTTTTGGCACATAAGTTGCACAACTTATCCAACTCCTCATACAAGACTCTTTTCTTATGTAAAATCAATTATGTGAGAATTTTATTATGTACAAGTCTCCAAAGGAAAAATAATACATTCTTTGGCACCCCTTAATCCAAACCTTCTCAAATAATGTATTTCTTCTATGATTTAAAGATGTTGTCAAGATCTTATATAAGTTTTTCACATAATATAAGCACTCAAGTCCATTCCATCTCCAACTATCTTTTTTATCCCTACATCAACAAAATATTAGATAAATGATACATCATTATAATTTTCTATTCATTTTGCCTTGAGAAAAGTTCCCTTCTCCAATTTAATTTCCAATGTCATATTTTGCCTTATTTTCATTCACCAATATTAGTTATCAACTTTTTTTTTGTTGTAAAATAGAATATAGTCTTAGAAATTTGTCTTTTAATATCATATCCTCATGCCATCTATCTTCCCAAAAAAGGGTGTTATTCCTAGCTTTTTACAACTTTCACCAAATTCTTTTTATCTATTCAAATTGCTATAAACATTCTTTATATCCAATATTGCCTTTCACCAATGGAAGCACTATGATATTGCTACTTTTTCATTCAAGAGTGCCTTTATTCCTTTGTATTTTGTTGATAGAATTTTAACACATACAACATTCTTGTAATGTATCTTGTATTTTTTTTCATATATTCTCTTTCATCCTACATTATTTTGCAATGGTTTTAGAACTTTTCTTGGAGCTTTATGAATAGAAAATATATAAATGGGAAGACTTCTTGAAACAACATTAACTATGACCATCCTTCCTCCAAATGATAATTGCTTACAATTACATTGTTTAGTCGATTTCTCATTAACTCCACTTAAGGTTGCCAGTTGCTACTTGGTTTGGGTTTGCCCCCACTAGGATTCTTAAATATTTAAAAGGAAGATCACCTATTTAATAGTTTAATATTTTTTCCATATCTTCTATTCATCCTTGATTAACATTTACTCCTATAATTAGGCTCTTTAACAAGCTAATTGAGACTGAACAACATTTCAAAACTTCTCATCAAGATGCTTTTATAACCCTTATATTTTCTACACTTTCTTACTAAAAGAAAATTGTGTCATCTACAAATTACATATGTGTTATTTCTCTTTTGTCTTTCCTTATCACATAACCTTTTAGAAGATTTTTCTTCTTTATTATCTTAATTGAACTATGCAAACCTTAGACCTCCATTAGATACAAAAATGGGGATAAAGGATCCTCTTGCCTCAACCTATTTTCTACACTATACTCCTTTGAAGGACTCCTACTTACTAAAACAAAAATTGTTAGAGATTCTATGCAAGTCTTCATCCACCTTCTCCACTTCAGACAAAACCTTATATTCTCCGTCATCTATCCCAAAAAATTCCACTTAATTAAGTCATAAGCCTTTTGGAAATCGACCTTTTGCATTACACATGTTTTCCTAAACTTCCTAACATTGCCAATAATCTCATTTGTTAGCAACACTCCATCCATAATTTGTCTTTCTGATGTATAAGTTTTCTAAAACCTATTTGCCACCTTACTTATCACTTGCTTCAACCTATTGGCAATAATTTAGACAATATTTTGCATATACTTCCAATGAGTGATATTGGCCTATATTCCTCCAATTTCATTGAATTAACTTTCTTTTGTACCAGCATAACAAAAGAGGAATTATTTCCTTTCACCATATTTTCTTTTTCCTAAAAGTTTGATAGAAATTTCTTGATATCATCTTTAAGAATTTGCCAACAATTTTTTATGAATTTGAAATTGTTTAATGCCTATTCTTAAAGTTTGTGTGTTGTTACTTTTGAGTTGAGAACCATGTCTAAAAGGATAGCTTAGGTGTATTCATAGTGGGGGGGACTATTAGCACCTCCCCACATCCAAAGTTTATTGCTCAAACAAATATGTTGTCACTGATTTCGCCTGGGTCGGCCACTTGCATGGACTCTAATGATTAAATTAGTATGAGTGTGTTCTCATAATATTAGAAAGTTTAGGGCATGTTACCTAGGGTAAGGAACATCTTAATATTTATAGAAATTGGGGTGGATGGCTAGTCAATTCGGGTGGATTCCTACTCATAGGCTAGGAGTCAAATTAGGGGCAATTAAGTTGTTGGATGATTGTTAGATTCCTCATTGATCTATAGTGGGGGTATGTAGATTAGATGTCTTATCCTTAGGCTTTCATCAAGAGAATGTGATGTATAAAAGATGGGATTCTTCTTGAAGAAGGGTGATGGGATGCTTCTTTGGGAATGAACCTTGGTGAGTCTCATTGGTCAATTTTTCTAATTGGGTCCCTACCTGTCCTCGAGGTGATTATGCTTAAAGTAGTCTCTTAGGTTTGAGGTGATATCAAACATATTAGGCTTTAAATGAACCATCTAAAACAATAACAAAACAACTTTGGTCTAACTCAAGACACCAATTAAGAAAGAAGGCTAGATCTCGAAAGATAGTTATATAGGGATTCAACTATGTTGAAAATCTCATTCGTCTTAAGATAACCTTTCAGGTTCTGCAAAAACATTGCTTTATTGCCTTTGCTTAAAACCTTAATAACATCATATAAGATTTTTCAAAGTGAAGAAGGGACCTTTCATAATATGTTGGTATATACATATTTACATATATCATTGTTTTACTTTGCTTCCTATCCATCTTTTTTTTTTAATTTGAAAATGCAATTTTTTTATAAATTTTTGGACTTTATATACTTTCAGTCTTTACTCATATTTTAACATTTTACATGAAAGTATATCAAAATCTACATGAAAATATATTAATATTTAAATTATAGAGTAAAAATATATTATAATAAAGAGATTAAATATTTTACATGAAATAACATTAATATCAAAATTATTATGGATAAATATTTTAAAGAAACTACATTTGTCATGCTTAATTTTATTAGTAACAATTTGTCTAAATAGTTATGTTTTTCTCTATGAAAATTTGTATTTGAATATATCAACTTATGAATTATAATTATAATCAATATCAATTTATAAGATTTTTTTAAAATGTTTCTAACAAAATTGAAAACATTTGTATCACTTTATAACAAAACATATCTTGTACTTGTCACAGGTCTAACTAAACATTTACAATGAACATGGACATAATGTACGTTTCTAACAATGAGGAAAGTAAGGATGCACTTAATTGGGCATTTTGATGGGCATGAAAGTTTAACTGTGTTTACCGTTATTAGATAATCTTTTAACGATTGACTTCATTTTAGCTTTTGTTTTGCTAGTTTAGTTTTTGTAAACTTCTTTTTAAGTTTTCCAAGTTGTATGGTTTATAACCTATTTACATGAAATATTTATTTTCATAGTGCAGAATTTTTGATCAAGCGAGGTCCTCCCTCTTGGACAAAGGATTTACCTGCGCTTGTGAAGTCTGTAGAAAGATTTGAGGAAGAGGTGTTTGATTCTGCCAAAGATGAGGTACCCTCAATTCAAGTTTGCATGTCTTATGTTACAATTTTTATTTTGTGGTCATTTTCAAAGAATTTGTGTCTTCACAAGTACATAATAAATGAATCTAAATATGTGGCCTTATTTTCTAAGGAAGTAGCTTATTCATTTTTCTTTGAACAAGATATGTCTTCCTTTTCCTAATTAGAATATTTGCGTTTTAAGATTCCTATGATTTTAAATGGCATTCTTTGGTCATGTTCTCAATTTTTTCATATGGCCTTTACTTTGAATTAATTTTGTAATTACTTTCTAATTTATATGTTAGAATTTTATTATTAGAAATAATAAAATTTATTAACTAGCGAACTGGTTTTTCTTATCTACAAACAAAAAAATTCACAAATAATGTGTTATAATTATATATGAAAATTTATTTGGGAAAAAATATTTTACTTATTGTATATATTTATAGGCTGAGTACATTGCAAAGATATCAGCAAAAATGAAGGCAATAAGGGCACCACTTCAAAGTGATGAATCCAATCTTTTGCCCTCAAATAATTTTGGCTCAGGTGAAGTTTCTCTACTCAATGTACTAAGATGAACTAAGTGTCTGTTTAATTTATATTTTAGTGGAATTAATTTTGATCCCTTAAAAGTGATTAAAAAGTGACATAACTTAATTCAAATTACATATTTAAATTGAAATATGTATTTTTCATTAAAAAGTACATGAATTGATTCTAGTTTAAAACATATAATTAGGAGTTAAAAACATCTATTTTAAAATGCCTCCTTGAAAACTTCTTATCTTTCAATCATATGATTTCACTATTGATAGGTAAATTTGATTCAACCCAGTCTTTTCCAAAATTTTTTTTCAAATTAACATGATTCAACACATGTTCATATATTTTGAGGTTAATTCTCCTATGTGTGTATACTTATATTTAAGAATTTATAAATTAGGTGTTGTGTAATTTTAATGTATGTGCTTAACTCTATTGTATTATAAGGTACCAAGTGCATAAGCATTTATACTTATGCATTTACAAACAAATAAAAAAAAATTCAAATCAAGTGAATTTTCTAATGAATTTAAGTGTTTTTCCTTTTGTACTTATCTGTAAAAAGATGAGTAGCATCCTCCTTCCACACCCATTGGTTTGGTGAATCTATACACATAGAAAAAGAACCCAAGACATTACCAACTCTACCGATAGGTCCTCTTCCAACACAAAAGATCCCTCTTTCACCTTCACAACCAATACCAATTATTGCCAGACCATTCTCCCATATTAGAGGCATCCTTATTAAGTGAGACTTGGTACAAGCAAGGAAAATAATGTTTCAAACTAGCATTACCAATCCAAACATTGTACCAAAATTGAACTTATTCCCTATTTTGACCTTTCTAAAACCACATTGAGAAAACATAAGCAGCAACACACAATTGATATTCTCTATAAAGCACATATCCTTCCACCAAACTAAACTAGAAGAAGCTATCAAACTGTCTTTACAAAGAATCATCCTATATTACCATATTTATAATATAAAATTGGAAACCAAACAATGTTAGGATCTATAAGGAATCACAACCTTCATTTATCTAATAAGATAGAATTATAAAGTTCCAAGTCCTTTACCCCTAAATCACTACAAAATTTTGGCCAACAATTTTTGTCTGAGCTAACCCATGCAATTTTATCAAAGTCATCCCCACCAAACCATAGAAAAGTTCTTTGCAACATTTTTAGAATATTTAAGACCTTCTCTGGCATTTTAAACAAAGAGAGAAAATATACAGGTAGGCTAGATAAAACAAAGTTTACCAACATAATGTGACTAGTTAGAGACAATTTCTTTCCTTTCATGTTGTTAATCGATGTTTCATTGACTCTATAATAGACACCCAAGTGACAACCTTTTTAGGGTTTGCACCAATTGGTAATCTAAGAAACTTAAAAGGAATGCTATCAATATCTCAATGTAAGAAATTAGAACCTTCTATAAAAATAAAAAAAAAAAAGCCCTCCATGTTAATATATACCAAATAAGCTTCTTTAACCAAAATTTATCTTTAACTTGGATACAAGTTCAAAACCTTAGAGAATAGCCTTAAGAACCCATAAATTTTCCATTATTTGCTCTCTAACCAATAGAGTATCACTTACCCACTATGGCAAAGAAATATTGATCTTTTCATTGATGAAGAAACCTAAAAATTTCCCCATAGATAGGGCATCGCCCATCAAACCACACAAATTGTTACCAACAATCATAAAAAGGAAAGGAGATAAAGGATCCCTTTACCTTAAACCCCTAAACATAGGTATTTCCTCTATTGCCAACCATTAACAAGCATAAAGAGTGTCCTTTGGAATGCACATGTTCGAATCCATGTTCTCCACCTCTCACAAAAATCCAATCTATGTAACATAATATAATAAAGCCTTACTCATAGAGTCATAAGCCTTTCAAAGTCCACCTTAAAAATAAAGCATTGTCTCCCATTTCTTTCTCAATGTCTAATAGTCATAGTTTTATCTCTAAGTAAAAATATCTCTATATCCCCAAAGCAAAGTTATCCTCCTCAAGTCATTGTAAGTTCATCATTATTAAGTTCTTATCATTCATCTTAAACCTACTTATAAAAAAAATTCATCTTAATCTTAATTGAATCTTTATAATTCAATTATTTGCCACTTAACTAAACAAATTAACGTTTCAACCTATGGTAAATCTAATCTTAATATAGAATATAGGAATATCAAACGAATGAAACTATGTTATGAACAATTTCCTTGGATGTTCAAGACCTATATATGAAAGTAAAACAAGCATTTAAATCTTGATGTACATGACAAGATTCTTCTTTCAAGAGTTTCATTTGACAATTAGAATTGTATGGTCATGCAAATAATCCACCAAGAATATAATTCACAATTCATGTACCACATTCTTGGTTAAAGAATCATAACCTTATACATCTTCATTGAGCTAAAAGATATCCTAACCTTTCACCCTTAAGAATATAAATAATGAAGTTACCATGTGAAATATCTTTTAAGCAATTAAGATTAAAGAAATTGGAAGAAATGGAAGAATTATGATGGTAAATTATGTGCTTTCATGCTTAGCTCTTTATTTTTTATCCATATTCAATATATTTAAGAAGGTATATTGGTATTCAAAGATATTTTTTATGGAGTACTACTTACAATGTATATAAGATTTCTTGGGTTAGTTGGATATAGAAGTATGCCACCCTAAGCATTATGGTAGATTAATTAGGTGTTAAAAATTTGATTCTTGTAATCTTAGCTTGCAAGTTAAATGCAAGTGACAGTGTCTAAATGATAAAAATGTTGTTCGGTATAATTTGCTGGCATATAGGCACGAGTATGAATTATATACATTATGCTTAGGTTGGAGTGGTTCTAATGCATCTCTTTGGTGGGATGACTTATGTGGTATAGAATGTGAAAGTGGAGTTGCCCTTCTTTGATTCTCTACTAGAGGAGTGAAAAGGAGAGTGAGGAGTGCAAATAATACTATTTTTTGGCATGATATTTGTCTTGATAGTTTTTCTCTTAAGGATTCCTTCCTAATGTTATTTCAAAACTTTGAAGATAAGTAGTCTTCTATTTCAAATATGAGTTTGGAGAAAAGAGGTATGAAATTGAGAATTGAGGCAGGGAGGGCTTTATTTGTTTGGAAGGAAGATCACCTATCTTAGGCTAGAAACTTACATTCTTTGGTTCCTCGAGATAAAAATGAACCTAACAGTTGGATATGACTATTGGATAGTTCCTATATGTTTTTCTAATAAATTTGCTTACTCTTTTATAAAAAATTATGTGTTGCTTAGTGGTTTTCTTCATGCTTTACAATTGGTTTTTAAAAAGTTCTAGAAAGCCAATTCCTAAGATTCTTGCTTCTTCTTTTTTTGTTGTTTTTGGATAGGATATCGTCTAATAAGGTTGCTCTTGTTGATATCCTGCATTGACTAAATGTATGACCAACATAGGCCTTATAAGGTTTGAGCAGTGCTCACTTGTGCAAGGCAGTTTTGTGAGTTTAAGTTAAGCTCTATGTCCAAATTCTAAGATGATATTAGAGTTTATTCTAGATCCATTATTAGGTTACTCATATTTGTCTATGCTTTCCTAAGTGTGAGGAGGTGTTGTTATTGGGATACCAGCATTTGTCCACACTCCAAATGTCTTGTCTGAATGTGAGGGGGAGTGTTGAGATCTCACATTGACTAGTTTGAGATATGGACAATGTAGCTTTTATAAGATTTGGGCAGCCCTTACCTTACAAGACAGTTTTGTGAGGTTGAGTTAAGTCCTAAGCCCAAATTCTAAGAGCTCTCCTTCATTTAAATGTGATTACAAACTCCTAAGAGGTCCTTTAATGTTTTTGTAATGTGCATCCAAAGGACATAGATTGTATTTTTTTTTTCTCTTTACTAGTCTCTTCTCTGGTTTGGTCTTCTCTACACTTGGTTGGGATATGCAATGGTTTTGCCTAAGGCATGGACTCATTATTTAACATAGGTCCTTATTTCATGGAAAGAAGGTCAAGAGAGTTGGGTTTATTGTCTGGCATGTAATAGTGTTGTCTCTGTGGTTGGGTAGGAATAAGATTATCTTTTAAAATGTTTCTTTTAACATGGTTCAACTTCTAGATAGTATAAAGGTTTGCTCATGAGGATAGTTTAAGGCTAAGATTCCAATTATTTTTCATATTGGTATGTTAATCTTATTAGATATTTGTAAGGTTGAACTCCCAAAAACTCTTAAACATTTTGTATACAAGTTAGGGTACCTCTTATATTCTTTTTAAATATATTTCTATTTGCCTACCAAAAAATAAAAAACAGAAAGTGGTTGTAGTTATTCCTAGCTTTGTTTGGGATACTCTAGATTGATTTTTCTTTCTTCTTTTCTTATCTATACGTTGTTCTTTGAATGAGGAAATAAAAAGTGTAGGTATATGGAGGGCTTTTTCGGTTATGTTTTGCGGAGTAAAAGGGATTTTTTATTTGTATAATCTCTTTTACTTTTGATTTGTCACATGCCAACAAATGATGATATCTATATTTTTTCAATTCCCTCTAATATTATAAATCTAAGTATTTATTTTTATATAAAAGATATCTGCTTCTTCTTCGGTAAGTTATGTATATATTTTTATTTTATTTTTTGCATTTCATATTTTATTATATTTTTTACTTGTAATTTTTATTTATCTCAAACACTATTTGCTTAATTTAATTAATTGTAATTTAAATTTAAATTAACTTTTAAATTTTGAATTTAAACATATCATATCAACTTAAAGAGATTTTTTTATTTTATAAAATAATCTACATTTATGTTTCATTCAAAAGAGAGAGCACCAACAAGTGGTTTGAGTGCCGATGGGTTCAAGTCCTTTAAAAGAGTGGTTAGGGGTCCAATCATTTTTCTTGTGTACAAAAAAAGAAAAAAAAAAACCTAGTTAAGAGGGGACATCCCACCTTTGAGTGTCTTCAAATCGCTTAAAGAAGAATAGTCTCGATAAATGATCAAAGATACTCTTTGCAATTATATGCGTACCAAAAAAAAGAAATAGAAAAAATAATAGTAACATATTATTAAATTCTTGTAAATATTAATGAGGGGAAGGATAGATAACTGGAATCTCAAGAATAATTTTGCCAACACATTCTAAAAATTATAAACTATTTTTATTTTTCCTTAAATCTTCTCCACGTTGAAGGAGAAACAAACATGAGAGAGGAAAAATCTTACCCCCTTATTTCCCGTCCCTTCCTCTTCAAATTCTTAAATCAGACAAGATAAAATTAAAAAAATAAAAAAAATCACTCTCCTTCCTTCTCCTCAGACCCTCCACTTCTCTTAAACTAAATACATTATTTGAATTTGAATTGAAATTTTAAACCTTATCAAATCAAATTAATGTATATAAGGATAATGTGTCTTGATTTAAATAATTTATTTCCTTACTTTTCTCATCAATTTCAAAAATATTTTCTCTTTAAGTTATTTATATATAGAAAAATAGAATATTCATTATTAATAATGAAGCCATTATTATTATTTGCTCTTAAGACAGTACTGATTTCATCATGTTTAATAACGATGATACTTTTCGTATACATTTTGTTTTTATTTTTAAATTTTGCTTTAACTTAACTTGCAGTCATACCTTTCTTGTTAGCTAATAGAAATTAAGACAAATGTAAATTTGTTTTGACTTTTTCATTACACATAGTTTCCCTAAAGTAATTGAGTTAGATAGGTTATAGTTACTCTAACTAAATTAGTTATTAGAACCTGACTAAAATTTTAGGAGTTGTCATAGAAGACTAATTATTTTTAAAGTTTATAACCAATAAAATTGTTATGCTTTTCTATTCGAATCATTAATTTGCGAACTACTTTAATATTTATTTACTAACTATCCAATTTCTAATAATTCTTGTATTTATACTGAACAATCTTGTGTTTTTTCCTCTATTTCCTAACCACTACAGTCCTATGGTTAACTAGCTTTTGCCTTAACATAAATTTCAATATTCTAACATCCTTAATTATATAAAAATTATCATACTCACACATATACAAAAGCATCTATGCACATTTAATTTATTATTATATTTCTTGTTGTAATTACATAAATAGATGAAAGCATATAAATTCATTTACTATATTATTTTTTATTTATTTTTAGGAGGATGTTGCAACTACTGCCATCCCAATCCATTCAATGATATTCTCTCAGTTGACTAAATTTATATGCTAATTTTATGTTTCTAGGAGCAGAGAAAGAAGCAAATACAGAATGGCAGGAACAGGTTTATCAGAAGGTAACATTAAGCATTGTGTTTTATTTTTTTCGTTTGATTTGGCCTTTTGTGTCTAAGTTGGTAATTACATACATGATTTTTGAAATTTCGCGATGTGCCCCATACAACCTTGTGTACATCGATTGAAATCCCCTCCAACAAATGAACAAGTTAAAATTATGCCATGCACCGTTGGATTACTTTCATCATTTTTATATTTTTGGCCTTTCTTTATCTCTCTAAGATTTTCCTTGATTATTATATACACAATTTATGAAATTTTATTACCTTGTGTATATATTGGTTAAGGTTTCTCCTCTAACAAATAAACTACACCATACTATGCTCCTTGACAATTAATATACAAGTTTTTCTACATACAATGAAGTGGTAGCACTAATTACACACACTAATAGTGTGGCATCAATATAACAAAAAGATGATCAATTTAATCTTTAACTCATTGATTAGCACATTATTTTCCCTAGTCAGTTGAGCAAAGGTTAGAGCCTCATTCTCATCTTTTTCTAGATATTGACTTAATATAAGAAGATATTATGGGGGACAAGGAAGGAAGGAAAAAAATTCACTGGGTCGCATAGGATAGGGTGTGTATGGAAAAGAAGAGAGGTTTGGGGGTGAAGAACCTTAGGGCTTTTAATATAGCCTTGCTGGGAAAATGGTTATGGAGAATGAAGGTGGAGAGGCAATCCCTATGGTATAAAATCCTACGATATAAGTATAGGGGTGTTGGAGGGAGTGGGCACAGAACCAGAGATGGTGGGAAGTCATATTTTTGGCATGATCCATGGGTAGGGGGACTCCTTCTGAGAACGACATTTTGGAGGCTAATGGATAGAAGTTTATGGTAGCTGGGATGGGGAGAGGAGGGAAGGAGCGATGAGGTAGGAATGGAGGTGGAAAAGACCTTTATTTATATAGGAAAAGGAGCTCCCCAACTAGTTGGAAAATGTGTTGGGTTAGGTAGTATTGAAAGAAAGCAAAGATGATAAGTGGGTATGGAAGGAAGACGCATTGGGCACTTACATGGTGAAATCAACATATAGGTATATTATGCCACATATGGCCCAGGAATCAAATGATATGTTCAAATGCTTATGGGCGAGATGTGTGCATTTAAAATACCAATTTTTGCTTAGAAGTTGTATCTTGGGCGACTTCCCACCTTGCAGAATTTGAAGTAGACATATTATTCCCCCCAATGAAAAATTGTGTAAAGGGTGCAATATGGTGAAGAAATCTATGACTCACTTGTTCTTTGAATGTGAGTTCTTTGTTGGGGTTTGGGGGGAAAGTTTGAGGTGGTGAGGGATCCAGTCAGTAACACATAATAATGTCCATTGCAGCTACCACCACCACCACCATTGCCACTTCCACCACCATTCTCGTCACTATCATCACCACTGTCGTTGCCTTCACTACCATTGTCTTCATTATCTGCCGCCATCGTCTTCATCGCAGCCATTGCCACCATCGCTACCACTGCCACCACTCTCCCTACAATTGCCATTCCCACGCACCACCACCATCGTCGTCGTATTAAGATAATTAATATGAATTGTATTAAGATAATTAATATTAAAAAGGGTATTGTAGTAAATCTCACACTATTTTGCTTGCACTGTCCATTGTCCACCAAACAATGTACAGGGTAAAAAATTGTTCTATAACTTAAGTATTTGTCCTATGTTGTTCTCCCTGTATTATACCTTAATGTGTATCAAACACGCCCTATAAGAGAAGGCAGGGGTCTTGGAGTGCTAGGGCTGTATATGTGAAGGATTGGAAGGCCCTGTGAAGCTTAATAACTTCAAAAATGCTAGATGAGAAAAAGAAGTGCCATATCTTGCACTACAGGGCTAAATACAATATGGACATGTTGGGGGTTTATGTGTGGGGCAAAGGAAAGAGGCTTTGGGGATGAATAGACTAGCTTTGACAAACATATAGGGGATCATGGTTTGACGGTGGCGTGTAAGGCAGGAAAGCTAACTATAGTTTTTTATTCTCTCCTTTCTTTTTTACTTGTCAATTTTTGAGAAATTTTTTGTTTCTATTTATTTGTTATTTTCAAAGTTTAAGATAATATTAATTGCTTGTTTGTTAATTATACCCTTACTTCTTACCTAATTTTTAATTAATTTATACATTTACAACTAGTATACATTTATTGTGGAGTAGAAATGAGAAAGGTTATAGTAGGAAACTTCAAAACTATTTTATGAAAAACAAGAAAATTTATTACATTTTTTTATTTGTATATAAAAAGCTTAAATGACAAATAAAAAGGAAGGAGGTAGTACCAAGCAACATGTGGGTAGGCGGCTCGAAGGAAGTGGTGTTCTTTTATAGGGGGCTTAGGCAACAATAAAACGCATACAATTATCATGTTTTAATTTTAAGTTTTTAGAAGTTGTTTTATCATTTGCAATACTTTCTTCCACCCTTCTCAACCTCATGCTCAGTCTTCTCTACTTCCCGTTTAGTCTTTGTTAGAGGTAGCAAAATGGTCAGGTTGACCGACCTGACCCTAACCCACCCAGTGGAATATAGGACTTGAGCTTTAAATTTTTAGCATGAATTAAATCTAGCCCGATCTAATCATGCCTTGATCTGGGCTTAACCTACAAAAAACCATACAAATCGAGCTTTTACTAAGCTTAAACCACATTTTAAAAGCTCAAATATAACCCACAATCCACATTGAGTTCACGACTAGCCTGGTCCAAACCGACCCGCTCAGTGAAATGTAGGTCTTAATCTTTAAATTGTAAGCACAAATTTAATCTGGGACTTTTTAGCCCAGTCTGATCATGTCTCAATCTGTGTTCAGGCCACAAAAAGTTCGTACAAATCAGGCTTAGGCCTCATTATATAAACCCAAATTGAATCTAGGCTTTTTGATTTGACCTGTTTTAGCCCATGACTAGCCCAACTCGAACTCGCTCGATAAAATATTGGGCTTAGAGTTTAATTTTTTAGCACAAATTAAATATGGGTTTTTTTAGCCTTATCTCACCTAATTGAAGCTACAAACTAAAAGCTTGAAACTTGTTTTAATTTTTAAAAATTTAAAAACTTAGAACTAAAAACTAACCTAAACGGGGCCTTAACTAACTTAAATTATTGACTGTTTCTGCTAAACACAACCAAGGTCAAGTCATGTCATGGTTACAAAACAAGGTATCAAGAAAATGTATGAAGAATATTCCTACATGGTTTAAGTAGCTTTAGTCCATGCATGCACAACACAACAAAGAAACAAAAGGATGTAAACCATAAGATTTAAGCGGGTGGATGAAGTCAAAGAGTGCTTTTGAGTTTGTAAGTGATAGACGGGTACCATTTAAGGATGTGGAAAAATTTTACCTTATAACTATAAGATATTGCAATGTTATATGACACAGAATTTTGGGTAGCAAAAGTAAAAAAAAAAATAAACTCAATGTAGCAAAAATAAGAATGTTTCATTACATGAGTGGACATACTTGTTCTAGAGGTACACCTCGGCTAAAACCAAGTTGCATCCCTGTCAGATTACTAAGTTGTTCTTTGTCCTTTCTTTACTCTGAGCTTCCCCTTACATGCGGACGATACGAAGATCATGTCCCTTTGAGTGACACGTAATGAACCACCTATCTAATTTCAGTTACTCCACCTTTAAACCACTATATAACATTAATGGATCTCTCCCTCAAGGTATGCTTTCTTCCCCAAGTTTTACACTTCCTCATTGAGCTCATAACTTACTTGAGCATCAATGTGCTTGCAAGTGGTCACCCCGTCATTTGCTAGACAACCATGAAGTAGCTGAAACACTCATCAAAATCTTTGAGCTCCTCCGATCCGTTACGTTCAAGCAGAACAATACTAAATAAAATATGATTAGAAATAGGAGGTGCATTAGAGAAAAAGTTGAGATAACACTAATTATTGTAAAAAAAAAATTGATAGAATCTAACCTTCGATGGTTAATTAAACTATTAATTTATCTAAATACGACTAAAGTACCATATTCATATATCAAAAATTCGAATGAAGAAATACTATGGTTGTATATGTCAAAAGCTTAAATACCTACAAGCTGTAACAAGCAGTCCGTTTTGTATTTTTATTGTCTGAGATATATATAAATCAATATTTAATGGATTAAACTTTTAAGTGGTTATTTCTTACCATAGCTTCTTTAAGTAGGTCATAAAGTTCAATCCTTACTTTCCTTCGCATGCATGACTTCGTAATAAGTTTGTTAGCGCAAAGGCTGTGGTGGAGTTGTTTGATTAAGCCTTATAGGCTTTTCATGCGAGTTGTTTGTGTTAGGAGAAGAGAAAAAGATCACTAACTGTAGTATATACTCAATGTATGTATGATTGATAAATGTGGTGTGAAATAATACCCTAACCAATTACTCTTATTTATTCTAGTACTTACTTAGGTTACTAGTACAAATCTAAGTTCATGCCCACTAACAATATATAAGATTAATAACCCTAATCCATGTTCTCCCAATCTTATTAAAATTTTAATAAGGTGCTTAAAGGCTGTTGAAGTGGGGAGATGTGTTTAAATTTTAGAAATATAAACCATTACTAAATGCATTAAACTTGACTAGATATTTCAGAATAACTCCTGTTTGTATGTATAAGGTCTTAGGTTCTAGTCTTGGTATTGTCATTGTACACCAAAAACAAAAACAAAAAACTCCTGGTTTTTTTTTATATTTTACATTTATTTTTATTTCTCTCCTCCTTTATCATCTCATAACTTATTGTATCTGTTACTTTTTCTACCTTTTGTTCCCATCACTTTTTTCTTCCAAGGTGTATACATCATAGAGTGTGACCTATGCTGATACCTTGGGAGTGCTCTTCTAATAATCTCTTTTCCTCTACTCTCATTACTTGGCCAGTGCATTTCCACACAAACTTAAGAATTAAGATACTCGACTTTTTTTTTATTTTTTTTAATTTGTTCTTGCTAGAAGTAAATAGAGTCCTTACATTTTCTATTATTAGGAATTTTAGCATATTTCCTGTACTTCTATAATTTTAGCAATTACTGATGAACTTCCCTTGACTAGTTTTTGAAGTTTTACCCTTTGCATTTCTTTGTTCGTTGCTGTTCATACTTGTGTGTACATGTTGTGATCATTTTCTAAACATTAATAATTAGTATAAATTTAGTTATTGTGGTTGATAGTCATAAACCAAAGTTGAAGCTATGAACTGAAAATGTTTGCGACACATCCTTATTGCAGATCCAAACGTTAAAAGACAAATATTTCACAAAACTCGATATCCTTCACAAAGGTATTTGTAGAAGACTTCAGCAGGTACATGATCTTCTCAAGTCTAATGATTTTTGACAACTTTCATTTTGCACATTTGTCTTCCATGTGTAACTAATATAATGTTTTTTCCATGTCACTAAAGCATGAGTCTGTTCCTCAACCATCAAAGACATCTGACATAGTGAAATGTGAACATCATAAGCGGGCATTGGAATTCATTTTAGCACTCTTTAAAGTGAACAAAAGCCAAATTACCCCTGATTTTGAGCAGAAACTAGACAGGGCGGAAAGGTATATACACTCTATTGATCAACCTAGAAATGTTTCTTCACATTCAAGAATTCCTCAAGTGGAAGAAACATCTGCAAAGAAACCAACATCACAAGTAATGGACCTACAGAGTTCTCAGCCAAATGTTGATCAAGTGGCAAACCAATTTAGCAGTTCACATACACAGGCAAATCAAGTATCTGTTACACAAGGTATAATTCTTTGTAAGCAATTAATTCTTTGTAATCTATTCATTGCCATAAATGTATGCTAATGAAAGGGTTATTAGCAAACATTCTTTTTGATAATTTCTATTACCAGGTAATGGAAATGTTGTACAACAGCAAACAAGTGGTGAAATAACATCACCTGTCATCAGCACCTCCGCGATTTCAGCTTCACCCTTGCTTGAAAACTGCAATGCAGTGGAAGAAAATTGTCAAGACCATACTGCCATTTCTGATGATTCAAGCCCTGCAATGCAGCGCTTGATTAAAGTGGTTAGCTTAGAACTTGCTATGTTATATATTTCATAATAATTAAAAGAGTTAAATATATTTTTGGTCTTCCAAAAATATGACAGAATTAATTTTAGTTCTTAGAAAAAAATTTCTTAAATAAAGTCCTCAAAAATTAAAAATACTCTAATTAGATTATTGTGCTAAACTCTATTTAATTTTTCTGTTAAATAATGACCACATCAGTTTTGAAGTAAAGTATTTTATTATCTAAAGTACCCAATGATAATTTTTAATAAAAAATTAGTATAATTATTTTTGCTTTAGAGTTAAAAAAATTTGGTTTAGAGTTAAACATGTAATAATTTTATTTAAAAAGTAAGTTACTAATGTGACCTTAATATAACAGTTGACATGGACGGCCATATTATCAAATTAGTGGGGACTATGATGTTGATGTGATTATCATTTAATAGAAAAGTTAAATAGAATTTAGCACACAACGATTTAATTAGGATATATTTAATATTTGAGGGATTTTATTCAAGAAAAAAAATTCTAGAGATTAAAACTAATTCTGTCATATTTTTGGAGAACCAAAAACATATTTAACCCTAATTAAAAGCTTCTACATTCATATACTGAAAGGCTATAACTGTGATATATTTCTAGTTGACCTCGGTATCATCTGAAGCATTGGTGGCTTCTTGTCATGACATTGGAATGGTAGTGCATTTGAAAGACGACAAGTCAACATTGGAACCATTAAATGGACCACCAATTGGTGCAACAAGCACAAATTTGGAGGGAGTTATTGTGACAGATTCACAAGCAAGATACTTGGCTCGTGGTAAATTCGTTCCAAGAAGGAAAATGAATCGCTTCATTAATTCAATGCCTACAAGTGACAGTTTTGTGCCGTTAACTAGTTCAGAGGAACCTTTCTCAAATTCAATCCCTACTCAGGTAAACTTGCCTAGTGGTATAGTAGTATATTTGCTTTCTAGTCCGTTTACCAAGAATGCTATCTGCTAAAGAATATCCCGTGATCTTTTATCTGAAACATATATATTTAATTGTATATATATCTTCTCATACGTTCATTGATTTCAATATATGATTACAACTAATACCACCTCATTTTCTACACCTAAACTCTGATTTTGCCACCTTGCTTTGGTGTGATTGTGAAATGATTTTCACCAAAATGTTGTGAACCAAGCATTATTCATTTTATCTAGAGAAATCTACAATTCTATTGGTTGCTTCAATTCTTGTGTGTTGAGAGTTCATGTCATCATTATTTCATTTGAACCCAAATGTTGAAAAAGTTGACAATCATTTTCATGAATATTAGATCTTCATTTTAAAGAAGTAGTTATAAATTACCTTTGTGGTAAACAACTGATGTCTTATGAATTAGTAGTGATTTGTATTTTAATGGTGTCAAGTTCTAGTATTTCATTCCCAGCATATAAATTTTTTGCATTTGACTTGTAGTAGAATCTTGTTCTTAATACTTGTAGAAGAATCTTGTTCTTCATAATTTTTTTATTCTCCTATGAATATTGTTTTCTTACAACTTCCAGCAATTTTGTTGTTTTTGTGTTGTTAGAACTGTGAGCTTATGTTGCTATATTGTTCCTTGAACTTTGAATCACTTTATCCTTTTCATGCCTAACAAGAATGACAACTTCCTAGCTACATGCAATTTTCCAGTATACATTGATATTGCTATGTTTATTTATGAAAAGCAGCACCCTTCATATAACTTGAGCATTGTTAACTCTTGTAGGAAAATTATAGTCTTTCAGAAGAAATAAAGGAGATAAACATGCGACTGATAGACACCGAGGTAGTTGTTCACAAAGAGAAAGCCTTTCCAGGTGTAACTGAAGGAGATATTGAACATGGTGAAGGATTAACTGTCAAATTATTTTTCAATTCAGTGACCGTTAATCTAGACCCAATGTCAAAGCATACTTCTAATAAAAAGGTGAATTATTTTATACCCCACTTTTAACTATAACCTTAATTTCCTTTTTTATTCCTTTTATTGACTATAATCTTGATCATGTAGCCAATAATCAAACCGCTTTGGTTGCATATTCCCTCAAGTTATCCTCACTGCTCGGTTGTTATTTTGGATGAAATGCCATTGGAAGCCAGGTGAGAGAATTGGACTGTCTTTTGCTTTATTTGCTTTTTTAAGTAAGGCATAAGTTTTTCGTTCTTATAATATGATTGTTTTATATTTTTAGTTCTTATAAAATTTTTCTTATAGTTTTGATCTCTATAAAATTTTATTTTAGGGTTTTAGTCATTAATGGTATTTTTTTAGTCCTTATAAAATTATAAACTTTTGATATCGGTTTCTCTTATATTATAAGATATTCATTTTATTCCCTATTATTCTAGAAAAATCATATTTTTTTTTCAATAAATGGTTGCTACATTATCAGTGAATAATGACACGGGACTAAAACTCATAAAATAAAATTTTATAAGAACCAAAACCATAAGAAAAATTCTATAAGAATGCAAACCATAAAATAGATATATTACAAAAACTAAAAACATAGTTAAGCGTTTAAGCAACTATTCATCTATTTATGAGTAACTTTTGTTACTAACTTAATATAAGTCTATTTCATAGCAATTATTCTTATGTGCAAGTGTATTTTTAAGCAATTATTCTTTCTAGTATATCTATTTAAAAAGACAAAATTCTTAGCCTCTCCCCGTTTTCCAATTTGAACATGCAGCAAGGACCTAGACGATCTGTCAATGAAAGCTAAGATGAAGTTGAGACTTTCTCTACAAAGGCTAAGTCAACCCTTGTCACTAAAGGATATTGCAGTGTCATGGGATCGTTGTGCTAGAGAAGCAATATGTGAGTATGCGCAACTTCATGGAGGAGGAACCTTCACCTCAAAATATGGAGGATGGGAGATGTGTAGCTGAAGGAATGTGCTTATTCTTGTTAGAAACTAATTTTAAAATTTGGAAAGTCTTGAGATAATTATTCAAGGGCTACAATGATCAGGAGTTACTTCCATTAAATATAACATTATGGATTCACTCTATACTCTAGACAATAGAGGCTGTATGAGTCCATTATTAGCTAGGCAACGAACCTAATCAATTCATTTTGAAGAATTATTCTATGTATTTGCAGGAGGTGAACATGTTAATGGCAAAGCAACAATGCAATGTTTTTAAAAATGAGTTTAATTTTCATATATTAATAGTATAAAAAACTTTATATTTTTTTGATATCTAAAAAAAAACTATATTATCAACTAGTAAGAAATTATGTTATAATAGTCTTTGACCTAACTTATTGCCGGCTTTTCTTTTTCTTAAAAGAAGAAGTTGAGCCAAGCATTATATAAAAACTCCTACAAGTATAAGTAACTTATTTTTTAAGAGAAAATAATGAAAATAAGCTTTTGAAAAAATTAATTGATTGAGCTTTCTTTAATAGTTTGTGAGCGGCTTTTTGAACATAAACCTCATTTATGCTTCATGTGAATGATGAAAGATTTTGAGGAGTGAAGAATGAAGAAATAGAAGAGGAGAGAGAATGAGTAAAAAAATAGGTAGATTTTTAAGTTGTTTGTATTGAAAGAAATAAGAAATAAGTAGAAAAAAAAAAGTAAATGTGTGTTGTAAAGACATATGTATCCCGAAAAGCATATTTACATAGTCCAAAATAAAAAAGTAAATAAGTCATTTTAAATTTTTAATGGATCATACAATTTATTTATTTATTTTACTTTTTCAATGAAGTCTCGTCACTTAAGGGGACAGTTTTATTTTGTGCGAGTCTCACCATAATTTTCTCTCATCTCCTACTTCTCATCTTTTTCAGACAATAAAAAAGGTTATTTTCTTTAACATTTCTTCCTCATCGACGTCTTTTTCTTTAAAATCACCTTAATCAAATAGGAATCTCCGATCTCATGAAAGACATTTTTCTGTGTTTCAGGTTTTTTTTTTTTTTTATGCCTTTTAGTAGGTTGTCAGTATCAAAATGCTCCTTTATTCATGTGTCGAAATGCCTTCTTTTTAGCAAAATGAATTTGTGTTGGGAATGTTACACAAAATATATATATATATATATATATATATATATATATATATATATATATATATATATATTATTTGCAAATTATTATTGAAATAAATTATTAGTTAAAGTAATTTTTGACATTTTTAAAAATTTAAAGTTTTAAATATTTTTATTTTTAATATTATCAAAATTATTTTATATAAATTAAATTAATTTTACACAATATTTTTTTATTTTATAAATAAGATTGAAATTTATATACTATCATTATAAAAAATATTATACTATCAACCAATTCAAAATCATCGTTAGTATAACTTTTAAAAATGTATTGTGAAAGTCAATCAAGTTATCATACATGCCGATTTGTAATTAGATAATAATTATGTAAAAATCTTTTACACTATTAGTGCATGCACTATAGTGTTTACTCAATAACTTTTAACTTAAAAGGGGTTTTTAAGATTTAAAAAAAAACTAATTTTTTTTCAACTTCTAATTTAAATTGTTTAGTAATAAGTTGAAAAAACTAATTAAAAAAAATCTAATAAGTTGTTTACCAATAAGTTTGTTATAAAAAAAATAGGCTATGCACTGACAGTTTAAAGTAGTTTTACACTATCATCCAATTGCAAACCACCATGTATGGTAAGTTTGTTAATTTTTACAATAACTGTATTAAAAGTCATACAAACAATGATTTTTAATTGGTTAACAGTATGGTCATTAAATTCCAAAAAAAAAAATCTACTTTTGTTATAAGTTCTTGTTTTTAAGGTAGTTATTATAAAAGTTAATAAACATATTATATAAATTAATATGTAATTGGAAAACAGTATAAAAGCTCTTTACATTGTTAATGTATTTAAACTAAATTCGTTACAAGTTGAACCAATCATTGAATCAATGAAGACACTTATTCACAATTTATTGATTCAATAGTGTTATAATATTATTGAATATATTAAACAATAAACTAATATAAAATTATTAAAAAATTAAGTTATGTGAAATTTTAATTTAATATAAAAATATGAAAAAATAGGTTATGCATCGGTTTTACACTGTTATCCAATCATAACCCATTATGTGTAGTTAAGTTTGTTGATTTTGATAATAACTACCCTAAAAGTCACACTAAAACTGATTTTCGATTGGTTGACAGTGTAAAAATTTTACATTGATAGTGCATAACAATTAAACTTTAAAAATATTACTTGTTTTATAAAATGAAAAATTTACAGTAAATAATTAAATAATAACATTTTGTACGTAAATATAACTGCCTTTATTTATTTTAAAAAATATTTCAGAATCAAAATTCAAAAAAGAATTTTAAAAACAGACATTTTTTTTAAAGACTTTATGCATCAATTCTAATTGATTTTATCAATTTTAACCATTTCTTCACGGATATTTTGCTCCACCTATTTTTTCAGCTGTTCAAACGGTAACTTACCAATTCTTAGTTCTCAGAATATTTAAAACCGAAAAAATTTATTTTAAACCATCGAATCAATAAAAAAAAAACCAGAAAAATGATTAAATTGAAAAACGAAAAAAATCAAAAATAAAAAATACGTTCTTTTTTAGTAGTTTGGCTTATTTTTTGTTCTTATTTATGAAAACCAAACTAAATTAAATCAAACCATACGCTATACATATGCTGATTTTTCTTATATATTTATATATAAAATTTCATTATCCTAACATATATAATGACTCAATTTTGATAATGATATTACATGATTTTATATATGTTGGACATAATTTAGTTTTATTAAACTAGGCTATGTTTTGAATCCTTCAAATTTGGAATAAATATGTTTTTGGTCTTTCAAATTAAAAAAAAAATATTTTAGTGCCTGCAATTTCAAAAAATATATTTTTAGTCCCTAAAGGCAGATGATATTAACGGAAGTGATAACGTGTCCAATGAAAGTGTGCAGTAGCAAATGCTAGTAGCGTCACGTCACCACTTCCGTTAACGTTATTTGCCATTAAGGACTAAAAACAGATTTTTTGAAATTATAGACACTAAAATATTTTTTTTTTCAATTTAGAAAACGAAAAATGGATTTATCTCAAATTTGAAAAACCAAAAACATAATTAATTCTAGATTTTACATTGTATCAAATAGTTTTGTTAGTTGTGAAAATATAAATAATTTTGAAAGTTATATAAAAGAGTTTAATTGTCATGTGAGTGTAAATTTAAATACAATATAATTTTTTTTGTACTATTCAATTAATAAATTATTTTCTCTTAAAAAAAATAAACCAAACCGGGATATCATATCACTCCCTAATTCTAATTCAACTGTTTCCCCTGATCGTTCCTATTTTAATGGCATTCAAAGTAAGTGATTGCTTTTACGGGAGTCGCGGATCTGCAAAGACCTTTTCAATCAAAATTTGTTTTGTATGTTAAAATCGCAATTCAAAGCAAACAAGAAAAAAAAAATGGTCTGGGTTTTCCAATTTTCCCGCCGGACTCGGACCTCAACTAAAATCTGAGTGGGTCGTATCCTAATTTTCCATTCCAACCTAAACAACTTTTACCAGTTTTCCCCTTTTCATAATTAGTATTTTAATATATGAATTATATAGAATAAATATTTATTTTATATAATTTAAATTTATAATATATAAATTATATTATAATTAAAATTTGTAATAAATAAATATTTTTAAACATATAAATTATATTTTAAATTTATAATAAATAATATTATAATATAATATTAATTTTTAATTATTGATATTTTAAAAAAATATATATTAAAATTTAATTTAAAATTAAAAATATTAAAATAATAAATTAAAAAAATGAGATGTTAGAAAAATCCTAAAAATACTTTTATCGAATAATAACAATTAAAAACACTTCTCTTAAAAATAACAACTAAAATATTATTGTTCAAAATAATTATTTTAATTTATATACATAAATAATTTTTCAAAGGTTTAAATTTGGCCTCCTGCCACGTGCAATACAGTCAAAGTAACACGTGGCAAGATGTGGAATGAAAATGACAGTTTAATATTATAAAATATTATTATTCAGTTTATTTATTATAATTCATATATTGAAAGAAAGAAAAGAAGCACCGTAAAGGAGAAGGAAAAGCACACAACAATAACAAAGCCAAACAGCAGACGTATGTTTCTCTGATCTGTTGAAGCTTCCAGGGATGTGGATTGCTCTGTGTCTTTTCTGGGAATTTGGTTTGTTAATGGGTGTCTTTTTTTTCCTTTATTTTGTTTGTGTTTTGTGGTGTGTGGATCTGAATCTTTTGGTGTTTTGGTAGGTTGGAGTAATGGGATTGGAGTAAAGTTTGGGTTTTTAAGATGTTATTGTTGAACCCATCTCCTCTTTTTATTTTTATTTTTATTTTTTTCGTCCTTCTCATTTTAGATGGTTATGATTAATATTTTTAGAGGGAGGAGAAACAGGAAGATGGGGATGTTCATGGTGCCTTGTGTGATGGGTTAGTTTGAATGAGAAAATGGGGTGGCATGGTTGTGAAATGCAGTAGTGAGAAATTTATGGAAATGGCTTTTGGAAGATTTTCATTATGGACGGTTTTCATGGTTTAATGTTGGATCCCCTCAACATGTTGTTCATTTTCTAGCAATAATTGCGAAATTCTTGTGCCATTGTCATTTAGAACCCTCTTGGTTTATTTATTTATTTTGACATATTTGCCATTTTGTTCGGTTTCGAATAGTCTCTGCATTGATGATATCAAGTGTGCTTACCTCATTTTGTTAATTGTTAATCTGTTTGGATTGTTTAGGGAAAGCTTGTAATCAAACTCTGTAATTTTTTTTATTGATTGGATGTGTTTAATGTTTCACTTAATTTTGTATTTTAATCAAGCAGGTGAAATAGGGCTTTGAGACATGAGTATAATCACTTTGAAGTTGAACACACCTTCATATTAAGTACACTCGTTGTGTGTGTGTGTGTTAGTGGCATTCCATATAGAGGACTGAAAGAAAGGATTGATGCTAACCTTAATTCTGGGGTTTCTTGTGAGTTGTGGCCCCTCTACGGATTAGTTTATCTCATGTGTGTTATATATTTGAATTTTGTTGGTGTAACTTTTCAATGTTTTTGGTTCTCGATGATTCTTCGATTAAAATTGTATATGGGAATGTTTAACCTTGTTATATCTCAATTATCCTGAGCAAACTGATGTTCTTTCAAAAGTTGTACATAATTCAGGTATATTTGTTTTTTTTTCAGTACATGTAGAAGGAAGTGAATATTTATTTTATTTATATATATGTGGCAGGAGTATAGCAACTGATTTGAAAACTGAATAGATGTCTCCCTCACTGAAATCGAAATCAAAGTCCACGGCTGGTAAGGATCAACGGAAAGCCACTCCAGCGACTTGTGGTACTACAAATCATGGAAGTGGCACTCCTGCTAGTGCATATAATCCGGTTTCGGGTACATTTCACACCCTGGAAACAACATTAATTGCTACTTCCACTCCATCTCATGACAATGGCCATTTCCGAAACATTGATGACACAGATGAGCATCCAAGTAGTCTTCAAGGAGCAGTATCCGAGTGTGACTCAGTTTCTAACAATGGCAGCTGCTCGGGTGAATCAGAAGACCCGAAAGAGAAAGTAGGAGACTCCTCTGTTCGGCAGGATAGTGTTCCTGGTTCTGACAGTGAAAGAAGGGAGAAGATTCGACTGAAGAACGAGAGGAAACACCAGCGGCAGAGGGAAAGGAGAGCTCAGGAGTTGCATGACCGGTGTTGTGGGTTTCTGATGTCGAGGAAGCTAGAATCACTTGCTCAGCTTTTAGTGGCAATGGGGTTCTCTTCTGAGCGAGCAACGTTGGCATTAATGTTAAATGATGGAAAATTAGAGGAATCGGTAACCTGGCTGTTTGAAGCAAGTGAAACACACACCAAGAGTACTACCAATCTTGAAATCGGGGGTAATTTGAAAGTTGATGTAAGCGAGGAGCTTGCACAAATATCTGATATGGAGGCGAGGTACAATTGTTCGAAGCAAGAAGTTGAAAGGGTAGTTGTTGCCTGTGAAGGTGATCTTCAGATGGCAGAAAATACTTTAAAATCTCAGAAGCAAGAATCTTCAGTGATCCAGTCAAAACCAGAAGAGTCTACTCAAATCAATGGTCTGATGAGATCACAAGGGTTGCCATCTGCCTCAGTTTCAATGCAGCAGAGAGAAATTGAAGGTGACTTTAACTATTCCAGTGTAGGCGGTTCAGCTTCTATGTTCCCTGATCCTCAAAGCATGAATCTACGGTCTCTACACTTGAATCATCAAATGCCTCTGGCAGATAAAAGGTGGGTTGTTACAAGATCAAGCCCTTCTTCTATGTTTACTATGGCACCATCCGCACAAGTATCATCCCCATCTGTTAAAATAGAGGTCCAGCTTAATTCCTTTGGGAATAAAGGTACAATGTTTCAACAAGCAATAGAAAGGGAGCCAGAAGTCATGATGCAACAACATCCACAATTTACAAATGGTAATAAGCAAGACCCTATTTCTAGTGTAAATGCCTTACATTCAGGGACAAGAAGTTTGTATGCAAACTGTTCTCCTGCTATTGAAAATATAAGGTCAAATGGAAAGTTACTACAAAACCACAATATAGGAAGTGTGGCTAATGGTAACTTGGAGCAATTTTATGAAGCTCATTATAAAGAACATCCCCGTGTCTTCGGACATATAGATTCCTCATCATCTGGGGTGGGGGGTTTCTGTAAGCCAACACGTGCTTCGTTACTTCCACCTTCAATTCATCGAGGTTCGTGGAGCATGAGTGCACCTTCACCTTCTCTTACAGTTCCACCTTCCCTCGGACTATTTTCTGGTCAGAGTGCAGCCAGAACATTCAGCTCACATTCACATGTGGATTGGAATACTGGTGGCCTGATGCCTGAGTTTGACTACACCAGTGTTGATTGGACTTTGGATTGCGCTTCGTCGTCTTCCGAATCAGGTGAATTGTGGCTAGGGATCTCATCGTTGTTGAGAAACAGTTCTGGCAACAGGATGAGCAGTTCATGCATGGGAGGGTTACAAAACGTTGGCATGGGTAGGGATGCTTCATCTTCTAGTGGTTTGAGAGAGTGGACATCTCCTTTTGCAGGGAATGACATATTCAGTCTTCCTAGGCAGTTTGTCACCTCTCCTCCTCTATGAGACTATAATAGGTCTTTTGGGGGACCAAAAGTTGGTGTAACAAGTCCTCTATTATTCTTGCAATGGTTGTCTTGATGGATTGTTCTGGTTTTCCAGTGAAATGCATCTACTACTAGCTTATGGCTTATGTGCTTTTGTGCCTCATTCGTGAAACTTTTGTGCCCTTGCCTGCATTTGATTTGTTAAACCTCTCTGTAGAAAAAGAGAAAGCAGCGTATTGAATTGAATCTAACTAGCTTATTTTCAACTCATTTTACAAATTAGAATTAGGTTTAATTATTTTTTTTGTCCCTATAGTTGCACAATTTTTCTTTTTGGTCTCTATAGTTAGAAGTAATCTGTATAAGTCTATATATATGTACTTTTGATATCAGTTTGATCCTTGTTCGTCAAATATGTCTTTATTCTAAGAAATAAACTGTTACAAAATAAAAATTAACTGTGTAAAACTATCACAAATTAACATTTTTTAGCATTTTTAATTTAATTTGTGATAGTTTAAAATGGTAGGTTGTAAATTGATATTAAAAGTACATGTATAAGGACTAAAACAGATTATTTATAACTATAAGGACCAAAAGGAAAAATTTATACAACTATAAGGACCAAAAAGGTAATTAAATCTTAAAATTATAACACATGAATTGTTTTTTTAAACCTATTCTAGTCGTTGTATACTGTAATGTGAATATTTTAAATCAGGCAAGATAGAGTATTCAAAGGATAGAATTGAAAAATACAATGACTATTCGGTTAAAATTAAATTTATTTTATTACGCATAACAAGGAATATTCATCTTAAATGCATAAATTCTGACTAAAAAATAGATCCATTATTTAAACATCAAATAATTAATATTATATTAAATATTTTCAAAGTCACTATAAATATAATACTTTTTGGTTTTACTCTCAGTAATTTTTATTTTTTTAATCTATGCAATATTTGTCATTACTTGCTTTGATCTTATCCTGAATCCGCCGTAAGTAACATGTTTTATGTCCTAGCTAATATAACACTTTTATTTTTATGTTCTTACAGAATGTAGTGATTTTTGTTTGTAGTTCTTACAAATATCGTTATTTATATTTTTAGTCTATGCAATCACGTCAAGGAAAAATACAACAATTTTTGTTTTTAGTCCCCTACCCTCATAACGGAGACCAAAACAAGTTAAAACCAACATTACATGAATGAAAAAAATAAAATAAAAATACAAGGATTAAAAATAAAGTCATTATATTTACAGGCTTATGCCTTATTTTTATCTCTTATTTTTATTTTTTTTGAGTAAATTACATTAACATGAGGTTTTATCAAATTGTTGCTGATATTGTAACCAAAAAAATTATTCCTAATCTCTTTCTTTTTTTATCCTTACATTAACCTTTTAATTATGTAAAAATCATTTTTTTGAAAGGTTTGATTTTTTTTTAATATTACACTATCATCTCTTATACATTACACTAATCTCTTTAATTATTTGAAAAATATTATACTGTATGCTTGTAAGAGAGGTCGCTATAAATGTCAAAAAGCAAAAAATTATGTACAATCTCAGCTTTTTAACCATAATAGTAAAAAAAAAACTATTTATTAAAATAATAATTAAAAAACAATTTAGTGAAATAGGTTGTTTCATAAAAGAATACGGAGATGAGATAATGTAATTTAATAGGAGACGCTAAGTTAGTTGGCGTCTCGCGATTAGTAATTTTTTAATATATATAACAAGAGGCGCCAACTCAGTTGGTGCCTTGCATTCAAAATAATTTTTTTTTACGTGCAACAGGAGGTGCCAACTCGCATTCCAATTTTTTTTTTCACAATAGGGAGTTGGCGCCTCGTGTTCATTTTTTAACTATAACAGGAGGTGCCAATTCAGTTGGCGCCTTGCGTTTAATATAATTTTTTTTATTACGACAGGAGTTGTCAATTGAGTTAGCGCCTTGCAGTTCAAAATAAATTTTTTTTTACTACAACAGGAGGCGCAACTTGTTCAATTTTTTTTTTTACTATAATAGGAGGCACCAACTGCGTGGTGCCTTGCGTTAAATCTAACTTTTTTTATTACTTAGCACCTCACATTCAACTCTCTTATGTTGAACGAGAAATGCACAATATCAAATATATATTTATTTATCCACTGAAGAGAAATAGCAAAAGTATAATTTTATGGCGTATTTGGATAAAAGCAATTACACATTTACTCTTATTAAGTTAAAAGAGAAATAGGGTAAAAAAATAAAAAAAAATTGATTTCTATTTTTTTATTTTTTAATTCAAATTTTCTTTTCTCTCTCACCCTAATAAAAATAGGAGTAAAGTATTGTTGTATTATATTTTCAAAAATTTTAATTATCAAATTGGTTTCTTAAATTTTAAACTACTATTATATTTTTAAAAAAATTTATCATCAAATTAATTTTTAAAAATTAATTTATTACTAAATTTGTTCTTCTCAAATGTAAATATCATCATATGAAAAATGATAAAATAAAATGAAAATGAATGAATAATCTAATTAAAAAGCTAATTTAATCTAAATAAAAAAGCTAATCTAATTAAATCTAATTAAAATCACCATTAGAAAATAAAATCTAATTAAAAAGGATAAAATAAATGAAAACTAATTAAAAAGCTAAAGTGTTTGTTCAAAAATTTGTTCTCTGCTCCACATCTCCATCATTTCTTTGCTCCATAACCACGTAGCTAGATGTCGTAGTATTGGTCTCATCCAATTTCAATAAAATTTCTTGGGACTTTCGCTTTGAGCACTACGTACAAAAAATTTTTGTAAAGTGAGGCGCCAACTCCTATTGCAGTAAAAAAAAAATTATTTTGAACACGAGGCGCCAACTCAGTTGGCATCTCGTATTGTATAAAAAAAAATTATATTGAACGCGAGGAGCCAACTCAATTGGCGGCTCCTATTGTAGGAAAAAAAAAATTGGAATGCGGGGTGTCAACTAAAAAAATTTCATTCCAAACGCGAGGGGCGCCTCATGTTGTAGTAAAAAAAAATTATTTTGAATGCGAGACGCGAACTCCTGTTACATAAAAAAAAATTAATAAATGCGAGGTGCCAACTAACTTAGCGTCCGTCTCCTATTAAATTACCTCTTCTCATCCCCGTACCTTTTTCTAAATCAATCTATTTTAGTAAATAGTTTTTTTTATTATTTTAATAAATAGTTTTGTTTTCTATTTTGGTTAAAAAGCCTACAATCTCAATAAATCTTAAGAGAAAGAGTTTAATAGTTATACATTGTAAATGTAAAAAGTTTTACACTATCAACTAATCAGAAATCACTGTTGATATGACTTTAAGATAATTATTATAAAAGTTAACAAACTTATCATATATGGTGGATTGTGATTAGATGACTGTATAAAACTATTTTACTCAAATTAAAAGAGATAACAAAAATTCTTCCACAGATTTATTTGTAGATGAGTTTAATGGTTATACGTTATTAGTATAAAAAGTTTTATATTATTAACCAATTAAAAATTACTGTTAGTATGACTATGAAAATAATTATTGTAAAAACTAATAAACTTATTGTACATAATTTGTAATTAAATAACATTATAAAACTGTTTTATAACGTGAGTACACAGCTTGTTCTCTCTTTGTATATATCTGTTCGTGCGCGGGTGCAGAAATGAATTTGATTCTTATGAATCCAGAAAATCCGTGTACCTTTCGATTGCGTCGAAGGTGAGAGAGAACGAAGGAGAATGAGCTCGCAGCTCTTAACTCTACGTCCCGCACCCATTCCCAGCACTGACACCCAAAAAATTCCAACACCAGCAACACCACCTCTCTACCAAAGAATCTTCATCCCTTCCCATGTCTACCGACACCCTTCAGCCATTCTCTTAGAACTCTGCACTTCCCTCGAAGAGCTTCACCAAATCGTCCCCCTCGTCATCAAGAACGGCTTCTACAACGAGCACTTGTTCCAGACCAAGCTCATCAGCCTGTTCTGCAAATTCAACAGCGTCGCCGAAGCAACACGCGTGTTTGAGCCCGCGGAGCACAAGCTCGACGTGCTTTACCACACCATGCTCAAAGGGTATGCGAAAAACTCGACTTTGCGTGATGGGTTGCGGTTCTATTGCAGGATGAGGTGCGATGGGGTTAGGCCCGTGGTGTATGACTTCACCTACTTGTTGCAGCTGTGTGGGGAGAACTTGGACCTCAGAAGGGGGAGGGAGATTCATGCGATGGTGATAACTAATGGGTTTCAGTCCAATTTGTTTGCCATGACTGCCGTGGTGAATTTGTATGCCAAGTGCAGGCAGATTGAGGACGCGTACAAGATGTTCGAGAGAATGCCGCAGAGGGATTTGGTTTGTTGGAACACGCTGGTGGCGGGGTATGCACAGAATGGGTTTGCCAGGAGGGCTGTGCAGCTGGTTTTGCAGATGCAGGAGGCTGGCCAGAAGCCGGATTCCATCACGTTGGTCAGTGTTTTGCCGGCCGTGGCGGATGTCAAGGCTTTGAGAATCGGAAGGTCTATTCACGGTTATGCTTCCAGAGCCGGGTTTGGATCTATGGTTAATGTTGCGACGGCACTGCTGGATATGTACTTCAAATGTGGGTCTGTGAGGAATGCGAGGTTGGTGTTTAAGGGGATGAGTAGCAGGACTGTTGTTTCTTGGAACACGATGATTGATGGTTATGCACAAAATGGTGAATCTGAGGAAGCGTTTGCGACGTTTGTGAAGATGTTGGATGAAGGGGTGGAGCCGACGAATGTTAGTATGATGGGGGCTTTACATGCTTGTGCTAATTTAGGTGATCTCAAGCGAGGGAGATTTGTTCATAGATTGTTGGATCAGCAGAAACTTGGTTTGGATGTGTCGGTTATGAATTCTTTAATATCCATGTATTCGAAGTGCAAGAGAGTTGATATTGCTGCCTCGGTATTTGATAATTTGAAACAGAAAACAATCGTCACATGGAATGCCATGCTATTAGGTTATGCACAGAATGGGTGTGTAAATGAAGCTTTAAATCTATTCTGTATGATGCAATCTCATGGCATCGAACCTGATTCCTTTACATTAGTGAGTGTAATTACTGCTCTTGCTGATTTATCAGTTATCCGCCAGGCTAAGTGGATTCATGGACTTGCTCTAAGAACTTTGATGGACAAGAATGTCTTTGTTTGTACAGCACTCATTGACACGTATGCAAAATGCGGAGCCATTCAAACCGCAAGAAAGCTTTTTGACATGATGCAAGAGCGACATGTGATAACATGGAATGCAATGATAGATGGATACGGGACACATGGCCATGGAAAAGAAGCTCTGGATCTCTTCAATGAAATGCAGAAGGGATCTATTAGGCCAAATGAGACAACATTTCTCTCTGTTATCTCAGCTTGTAGTCACTCGGGTTTAGTGGAAGAGGGCCTTTACTACTTTGAAAGCATGAAGGAAAATTATGGCTTGGACCCTGAAATGGATCACTATGGTGCCATGGTTGATCTCCTTGGTCGTGCCGGCAGGCTAGATGATGCTTGGAAATTCATCCAGGAGATGCCTGTCAACCCAGGAATTACTGTTCTAGGAGCAATGCTAGGTGCTTGCAAAATCCATAAAAATGTAGAACTGGGAGAGAAGGCTGCAGACAAACTATTTGAGTTAGACCCAGATGATGGTGGGTATCATGTATTGCTTGCTAACATGTATGCATCTGCTTCAATGTGGGACAAAGTTGCTAGGGTCAGGACAGCCATGGAGAAAAAAGGGATCCAGAAAACTCCAGGCTGCAGTTTGGTGGAGTTTAGAAATGAAGTTCATACATTCTACTCGGGAAGTACTAATCATCCTCAATCCAAAAGAATCTATGCTTATCTGGAGACTCTTGGAGATGAGATCAAGGCTGCTGGGTATGTGCCTGACACCAATTCAATTCATGATGTGGAAGAAGATGTGAAGGAACAATTGCTCAGTAGCCATAGTGAGAGGCTTGCTATTGCATTTGGACTTTTAAATACTAGCCATGGCACAACAGTACACATTAGGAAGAATCTAAGAGTTTGTGGTGATTGCCATGAAGCCACTAAGTACATTTCACTAGTGACAGGGAGGGAAATTATTGTGCGTGATTTACGTAGGTTCCATCATTTTAAGAATGGAAGCTGCTCTTGTGGGGATTACTGGTGAATCAATAAATATATTTGTTATCATTATTTAATCATGGTTCCTTCCACAAGGGCCTAGACTAGAGTAACTTGAGGAACTAGTTTAAATTTGCTACCCTAGAAGAATGGCATTATTTGGATCAACCTTTGACCACATCAACACGTTTTAGCAGTGGCAATGCTACTGTTTTCTTGAGTAGTATAATTTTTCAATGTCACTATATTCTTGAGTTGTATATTTTTTTAAAATAAATGTATAATTTGATCCTTTAAAAATATTAATAGTGTTGTTTTGGCCTGCGAATGTCATCAACATGTTAACAAGTTCTCCATACTGAAGTTATCAATTTGCTAACAAGCTCATACTAAACTTGTGCTTTTCTCTTAAATATCATAAGTTAAATTTAAGAGAAAAAAAATAAGTGTAGTTTATTACCATCCATCTAATGTGTTCAACAATATGCTAATTGATGAGCCAAATATTATAAACTATTAGGACCTGTTTAGATAAAAAAAAATTCATAAACATTTATAGAAGAAGAAAATAAAAAGAAAAAAAATAATTTTTTTCAAAAGTTAAAATTAGCTTATATATAAGCTAATTTGTAGAAGTTTTCTTATATTAACTTTTTCAAAAACTTATTTTTAACTTTTATGGATAAGCTAATTTTATAAAGTTGCTGTAAACTGATTGGATTGAACGTGAATAAGGAAAAACCTACAAATCAAAGATAGTTTCAACTTCCATGTAGAAGGTAAATTCTATGAAGATAACTTTCTTACCTTCTATTGATTAGGACAATGATGGACCTCCAATTAGGAGTTGTGTCCAACTCCTTGTTCTCCTTAACATGTGACAAGTGCTAGGAGTCAACGTGCGGTGTAAGTTAACGCTTGTTAGTGGGTAGGCTGTAGGATTTGGTGGGGTGTATTTTAGTGAGATGGCTGGAGGGTAATGTGGTGTATGATATGTACACTTGCATATCGCAAATGTTACATAAATATAATCATTTTTGTGATGAATATTAATTTTAAACACACTACCACCCCTTGCGTAGCACTGGGCAAGGGTAAAACCTTCTAACAGTTTTTTTTATTTTTTATTAATTGTTAAGGTGGGAGAAATAACTCTTTCTCATAAAAGCAAAACTCTTGCTCATATGCATGTATTATAGTAAAGGAGTGCTAGTATATCACTCTTTAATACATTTCTTGCAACACACTCTCCACTTTAGTTAAAAATTACGGTGGTACTACAAAATTATGATGGAAGAACCTAGAAAATTTTATGAGTTCTAATAAATTTTATTCAATAACAGAAAGTGTGTTCAAAAGAATGTGTTGCAAACGTTTTTTTGTTATAGTATTATTGCTACAACCAATTATACTACAACTTAAGGTACTCCTCTGAAGACGACCTTTGACTATCCGAAACCACATATCCTCCACCCATCATCAGCACACCAATGGAAGCAAGAGGTTGTCACTTGTGGTTGGAGAAAGAAGCAGTGAAGCACATAAAGAAGCAAAATAGAAATAAGGAAAGATTTGGGAATTTGGACTGATTAAGTTACAATCTTTTCAATTTCAACTACTCCATTGACGATGTATCTCTCCATGCATGAAGGATTGAAGGCACTTGAAGTGCTAACTACATACACTTCCACCAACTCAAACACTGCCCACGTGACTTTCAGGGACTAATACCATGGTTTCACGCACATAATGTTCAATGGTTTGGTTACAAAATATGAATCCAAAGAACTTGGTACTTTTTGATTGAATCCAAGGTGAGAGATCGAACAAGAATGAGCTTGCAGCTCTTTGCTCTATGCCCTTTACCCTTTTGGTCCAACACAAATACCAATACAAACTCCAAACCTACCCCAACAGCAACATCTCTCTACCAAAGAATCTTCATTCCTACCCGTGTCTATAGTTATAGGCACCCTTAGACAACTGCACTTCCAAGAAAGAGATTTATCAAATCCTTCCCCATATCATCAAAAGCGGCTTCTACAATGAACACTTGTTTCAGACAAAGGTTATCAGTTTGTTCTCCAAATTTGGCAGCATCAGTGAAGCAGCTCGTGTCTTTGAGCCTGCTGAGCACAAGCGAGATGTGCTTTACCACACTATGCTCAAAGGGTATGGAAAAAACTCAAGTTTAGGTGATGCTTTGTCCTTCTTCCGTAGGATGATGTGTGATGAGGTTAGACTTATTGTGGGTGATTATGCTTGCTTGTTGCAATTGTGTGGAGAGAATTTGGGCAGATAATAACTAGTGGGTTTGAATCCAATTTGTTTGCCATGACTGCTGTCACGAATTTATATTCTCAGTGTAGGCAGATTGATGATGCATATAAGATGTTCGAAAGAATGCCACAGAAGGACTTGGTTTCTTGGATGACATTGGTTGCGGGATATGCACAGAATGGCTTTGCCAAGAGAGCATTGCAGTTGGTTTTGCAGATGCAGGAAGCTAGCCAAAAGCCTGATTCTGTCACATTGGTCTGTGTTTTACCAGCCGTGGCAGATATGAAGGCTTTGAGAATTGGAAGATCTATTCATGGTTATGTTTTCAGATCAGGATTTGAATCTCTGGTTAATGTTGCAAATGCACTTCTTGATATGTACTTCAAATGTGGGTCCACAAGGACTGAGGTTGGTTTTTAAGAGGATGGGTAGTAAGAGTGTTGTTTCATGGAATACCATGATTGATGGTTGTGCACAAAATGGTGAATCTGAAGAAGCCTTCGCAACTTTTCTTAAGATGTTGGATGAAGGGGAGGAACCTACGCGTGTTACCATGATGGGAGCTTTACTTGCTTGCGCAAATTTGGGTGATCTTGAAGGAGGGAAGTTTGTTCATAAATTATTGGATAAGCTGAAACTTGATTTTGATGTGTCAGTTATGAACTCTTTAATATCCATGTATTCTAAATGTAAAAGAGTTGACATAGCAGCCTCAATATTTGATAATTTGAAGGAGAAAACAAATGTCACTTGGAATGCCATGATATTAGGATATGCACAAAATGGGTGTGTAAAGGAGGCTTTAAAACTATTCTGTATGATGCAATCTGAAGGTATAAAAACTTGATTGCTTTACATTGGTGGGTGTAATTACTGCTCTTGCAGTTGCAGATTTCTCAGGCAACCGCCAGGCTAAGTGCATTCATGGACTTGCAATAAGAACTTACATGGACAAGAACGTCTTTGTTTCCACTGCTCTTGTTGACATGTATGCAAAATGTGGAGCCATCAAAACAGCAAGGAAGCAGTTTGGCATGATGCAAGAGTGACACGTGATAACATGGAATGCAATGATAGATGGGTATGGGACACATGGCCTTGGAAAAGAAGCTCTAGACCTCTTCAGTGAGATGCAGAAGGGAGCTGTCAAGCCAAATGATATAACATTTTTGTCTGTTATCTCGGCTTGTAGTCACTCGGGTTTTGTGGAAGAAGGCCTCTTCCTCTTCAAAAGCATGAAGGAAGATTATGGCTTGAAGCCTACTATGGATCACTATAGTGCCATGGTTGATCTCCTTGGTCGCACTGGCCAGCTACATGATGCTTGGAATTTCATCCAGGAGATGCCCATCAAGCCAGGGATTTCTGTTCTAGGTGCAATGTTAGGTGCTTGCAAAATCCATAAAAATGTAGAATTGAGAGAGAAGGCTGCAGACAAACTATTTGAGTTAGACCCAGATGAGGGAGGGTATCACGTGTTGCTTGCCAACATATATGCCTCTACTTCAATGGCGGATACAGTAGCCAAGGTGAGGACAGCCATGGAGAAGAAGGGGCTCCAGAAAACTCCAGGCTGCAGTTTGGTGGAGTTGAGAAATGAAGTTCATACATTCTACTCAGGAAGTACTAATCATCCTCAATCCAAAAGAATCTATGCTTTTATTGAGACTCTTGGAGATGAGATCAAGGCTGCTGGTTATGTGCCTGACACTAATTCAATTCATGATGTAGAAGAAGACGCGAAGGAAGAATAGCTCAATAGCCTGAGTGAGAGGCTTGCTATTGCATTTGGACTTTTGAATACAAGCCCTGGCACAACATTACACATTAGGAAGAATCAAAGAGTCTGTGGTGATTGCCATGAAGCCACTAAGTACATTTCACTTGTGACAGGTAGAGAAATTATAGTGCATGATTTATGTAGGTTCCATCATTTTAAGAATGGAAGCCGTTCTTGTGGGGATTACTGGTGAATCAATCGATCATATCCTTTTATGTGATCAGCGCCCACGAAAACTCAAGGGTGCATATACTTCAAATAAGACTCACTACAATTTCCTTTTTTCATTTTAGGCTTAAATATATTTTTGATTCCTGTAATATATTATTTTTTGATTTTGGTCCTTCTTAAATTATTTTTTAAAATAATTCTTATAAACAAATTTCTTCATTTTATTTTTGTTATTTTGTTTGTCTTTGTAATATATTTATTTTTTTGTTTTTGTCCTTGTAATATATAGATAATTTGTTTTTAGTCCCTATCAACTTTTTTTCCAAAAAGACTAATTCAAAATAAACAAAATATTATAGAAACCAAAACCAAAAAAAATAAATATATATTACAAGAATTAAAACAAAATAAAAAGGATCAAAACAAAAAAAAATTACAATGACCAAAACCTAAAAGACAGTATATTATAGGGATCAACAACATATTTAAACCTTCATTTTATTAGTAGCCATGCCACTATATTTTTGCATTTGTGTGCGCACAGCTTTTCATCTTTTCTGCCAGCTTTTAAATGACCATGGCTACTTGGAAGAGATGATGTTTCTAATGTCTCTAGCATATGGCTATCTCCTATCACTGTTTAGAGTCTATACATTCAATTATCCTAACAATACATCAACAAAAAAATTGCTCAAACAGAAAACATCTGTGCAACATAGTCCCCAGATAATCCATACACCAAAAACTTTCAAGGCACTGATCACCCTCACCTCCACCACCAGAACTGTCTAAACAGGTATGTCTTTCTCATCCTAGCATTGTATGTGAGGAAGGCTCTGGCTTTGACAGGATCGGCATTTAAATATTCAAATGCATACATCTGTTTACCCTCTTCCAACCCATCTATCTCCATCACGGCCTGTAATAGCTCACTTGCATCAAATGAGCATTTGCTTTGCTCCATAGCATCAGCCAAACGTCGGATGCTCGATGCCACCGTCATCAACGCATCCTGAAGAGCATCTGAGGCACGGGGCCGTTTTGGAATTTGTCTTACCGGCTGGACCACAGGAGGCTCTTGGAAACCATCTGGCATCTGGCCAAATTCTGGAGGTGCAGTGTATGATTCAGTTCCATCTGTCTCACTCATGTCTTCAGAAGTGGGAGAAACAAAGGAGGCTGATTCATCCTCACAATTCTTCATGTCCATTAGATGGCTTCCACTCTTCATCTTAGCCCAATGACTAGGGGCTTGATAATTTCCGCAAACAATTTTAAGTTCATCATACATCTCTATCTGCTTCCCATGGAATCCTCTGGCATCGGGATGTGCCTATTCATTGAATCAAAGAATGCCAGAATAGGTATTTTACATAAATTCATACAGATTCAGGAATGGAGAAAAATGAAACATTACTTACAGCAATGTACTTCTTCCAGAGCTCATCACTGTCACACTCAATCATCTTTGTATTTGGGTTCCACCAGAAACCATCCTGACTTAGCATATCTTTTATTACTTTATACCTCTTCTTAATTGTTTTTAAACGGTTGATAACTTTCTGATTATTCAAATTCAAGTTGAATCGAGTGTTTACAGCTACACAGGCAGCGGTGTATGCATTTTCATTGAAACATTTGTCAATTTTGTTTCCACTTTGTGCCTGAGCTGCCAGGGCTTCAATCAGACACTTATCCATCGCAATTGACCACACAACATTCCTTCCTTTGTTTTTCATATCCCTTCTTTGTCTTTGCAGATCATAGTGCTCCATTTCTACAGAAAATACAGAATTGAATACACTGCTCAATATAATAATCCATGCATCATCATACATTTTGGTTTTCATTCATAACACCGTACATATTTAAATTAATAGTATTATCCTCATTTACTTGAAGATAATAAGAATCATGAAATTAATAAAAGTTTTACAGAAGAAAATCGTAAGGAAGGATCTAGTAAAGAAACAAACAGCAGATGCATAATGCAATATCAATAATCACAAAAACACAGTGTGGTTATATGGTTCATAGATTTTAAGATGTGTTTATAAGGGAACAATTACTTATAAGTAGAATGTATTTAAAAAAAATTAAAAATTTGCAAACAGAATTTTGCTTGGATAGTATAAGATAAAGTACACAAAATAACTTTAAAATAGAGAGGACAAATTTGTAAAACATGCAAAAGCAAGCTTCAGATTAAATTTTGGCCAAACATCCATTCAGCCAGAAGGAAGTATTCTTAAAAGTAAATCTTACTTTATGTGGAAGGATGCAGGTTATCCATCCTTTAGTGCATTTAATTCAAGCAGAAAAGGTGCAGCTTTAAGATTGTCTGTTTGCCCCAAAACTAGTTGGATAGGGTTATGTTTATGGTTCCTCTAGGAGTTTTTCTCTAGATTGTTTCATGGGTATGTGCTATTTTTGATATGCAGAAAACAGCATCTTAATTATTGAGCATTTGCCCCCATTCCTAGCTAAGTATATAATTTCTAGAATTCTACTTTAGAGACATTATCTTATCCTCCCTTTTCTATACTTTTGCTCACAAGGTTTTGAAAGAGCCAGCAAATTTAGCTCTACAAATCAAACATGAACAGTCAAAGCTTCACTGGTGATGGGTTTCTCCAATGAGCAAGCCCGCAAAATGCTCTGACAACCAAACAAAAACAACTTTTTCAAACACAAACTTCAGCACCGGTTCCCAAAATTACTAAGGTAGCCGAGAAAACTGCCCCGTTGGCTTGTGGGAGACCAGAAAGAATCCACAATGAGAGCAAAGGGAATTGAAGAACAGAGAGTGGGCATTTTTCCATTTCAAAACAGAATAGGCTGCATTGTGAATTTGAGAACGCCATGGTCGCAAAATGAAGTAAACAGCCAACATTTTATAAAATATAAGCAACCAAATCCCAAAGAAAAATAGGATTAACAGGAAACCAATTTGAAAACTAACACCAAACACAATACGCTGAATTTCCAAAATGAAGTTACACCAAATGCCTCCTTAAAGTCACATAAACATTCCTCACCATGTCCTCTGAAATCAAACATTATTTACATCAATATCCAGTTATTTCTTACAAAAGCAAATTCAGACTCAAACCACAAGTTGTCCAAACAGCTACTCCATCCACTTTCACAATATTAATCAAAAAACAATATTCACTCATTCTAGTCCTAACATACTCTTACACATCACAATGTCATCAAGCAAAAATGCCAGCTCAGCAAATATCACTTTCACACACTATCAAGAACACAAGTTCTATTACACTGGAGCAAAGAAACACATTAAAAAGCAAAAAAACAAAAATGTGATTACTAAAGTAAAGAGTGTGCAGTTTCCCTTACCACAACAAAATAAGAAGAAAATGTTAGCTCAAATTTAAATAAAACACATTAAAAAAAAAACAAAACACAAACAATGTTAATATTAAGGTCAAGAAATCAAATTGTAAAGCTTCAACAGCAACAAAAAAAAAAAAAAAAAAAGAACTGAAACAGAGTGAAGAAAATGCAGAGAAGAAATCAATACCTACAAGAACGGATTGGTGAAGATTGGATCTTAATCGCCAATCAAATCACGGAGTCCGACTGCAGCAGCGCGTCATTGGAGTAAAGGGAGGTAACTGCGATAGCACATTGGAACCGTTAGGGTTTTCTCGGGAAAAATGACGGGAAAATTTTGAGTTTTCACTTTCTCGAAGACCAAACGCGGAAAAGAAAAAGTTCAGTCCGCTCAGGTGAAACGCAGTGCGAGAGAACTCACTGAACCAGCCTATAGTACACAGACACGTGTGATGAAAAATTGACCCCTCGTAATTACTGCGTCAACTTTACCGTCATTCTATTTATTTCAAAAGAATGTTTTTATAATTCTTTAAAAAGAGCTAAAATAAAAGAGATTAATTTTCAAAAATAATTTCTTCCCAAACATGTGCTAATATTAAAATAATTTAAACCATTGTATGGTAATATGAAATTGATGTGTAGTGACAAGAATTATTACTTAAAATCCAATTTAATGTGATTAGCATTTTAATGCAGAATAATGTATAAAAAAGATATTCTAATAACCAATAAAAGACTTATTATATTTTAATGAAAAAATTCACTTTTTTAATCCCTATAAAATTTCAAACATTTAAAATATAATATTATATCAAACTTGTGTATGGAATTATATAATTTGAATTCAACCCTCATAAATCAAAACTCAAAAGTAAATATATGCACCGCGAGGAACATTCATTCTTTATATCCACACATTTGATCAATAACTTTTTTTGGGTTTTTAAACAAAGAAGAACTATAAAATATAAAACCAAAGATCTATAAAATATCCGAAGAAGGGACTAAAAGTAATGGTTTGCTAGGATGGAAAGGAAATAGGTAAGAAATAGAGTGAATGAAAATAGAGAGCAGAGAAATAAGTGAATGAAATAGGTAAAAAATAAATAAAAAATAAGAGTGTTTGATTTAAGAGAATAAAAAAGAAATAGGAAAGAGAGAAATACAAAAAAGTAAAAAAATTTAAATTATAATCAATTAAAAGCATTCTATAATCAATTATGGTTTTTAATAATCAATTGTATGCGGTGGATAATCAATTGTATATGGTGGATAATCGATTATAGCAACTTTTAATTGGTTAAACATTTTAAAAATGATTATAGCATTTTCAGTAAACATTCAAAAGTGTCACTATTTGTCATTTTCAGACAGTTTTAAACGGGCACTAAAAAATCGCCACAAATTATACAGCAGGCTTCTCCTCCCTCACATTTTTGCAAATCTCAAGACAAAAATAAAATTTGAGTGGTACTCACTGGTTCTTCTTATCTATTTCTCACCTCTCACTCTCCCACCAAATTTCTCACCACTCTCTTTCATTTTTCACTTACCAAACGAAGCGTAAATAAACTTGACTTAGAAAGCATGAATACAATACAAGGTATGACTACTATATGATACGGTCACAAAGATGTAACAAATTTTAAAAATCATAGGACATGATATAATTATATTGTAGTACAATATAAAATTAATCTAAAATTAACATTTAATAAAAATTTAAATCACTAAGACATTCATATTATAAAAATAAACTATAGCCATTCTACACAAAAAAAAAATACAATTTATTTAATTGTTAGGGGTTTAAAAAATAAAAATAAAAAGATAGCAAAATATAGATAAAAAATTCAAAGTGTCCATGTAGTATTTAACATGAGTACATGTCAAATATAGATACAATATGACACGACCATTATTTAAAAGTTTTTTTTTTTTTTGGAATTTGGGGTATCTTTTGGTTGAATCAAAAACTAATCTTTTAAATACTGATATCTTATTAAGAGAGTGAACTTTTTCAACAGATGTTCTTTTATACACATAGATTTAGGATCAAAACCCTAATTACATACTTAAGGGACATGGTTATCTGTCAATCATACTATACTATGTTAGTGACTATTATTTAAAAGTACTGTACTCTCTTATATTTAATATAATATAATGTTTTAAAACTTAGCTCAGACCAGTTGGTCAGATTAGTAATTGGTCTCGTAACAATTCGGTTTAGTAGGGATTGTACATGCTTATGACTTGGTGATGATCATCAAACGGGTATAAAAGCATATTTAACCGGTGTAATTTCTCCCCAGTTGACTAAAGACTGATTGCCTGAAACCTTGCATGTGAGATTAAACGTGTGTTTGGATTTATGTTCAAACAACCCAAACAGATGTTCATTTCAATCCTTGCTCTCACATACTTCTCCATTCGACTGACTTGAGATGTGTGCAAACATAAACCAAACACACACTAAAATTCTCACCCATTCCAAAGTCTCTATTACGACTGTGATAGCAACGCATTCCAAAGTCTCTACTACGACTACCTACAATCTGTATTTAATCCCGTAAAAATATAAAAACAAAACCATTAAGACTTGCACCAACACCCATACAAGACTTAAGTATGCTTCACCACTAAGCCAAAGTCAATTAGTTGATATAGGATTAACAAATTTAATTATATTATATATAATTATTTATGGTACTATTTTACTAATTCATGCAGTTTAACCATTAACTCACTAGTCCGACCAATGACTTAGTGACCTAATACCTTTGCCGAGTCGATCACTAGTTTGAGTTTTAAAAACATTGCACATATATTTATATTAATAATTGATAATTACCAATGTTATAATTTTTTGAAAAAATAAAATATAAGTATATTAAAAAAAAAAAAAAAAAAAAGAGGGAAGGAGCTATGAGCTTGGGACCATCCTTTTTTCTCCCTTCATATGTTTTGAGCCAAAAGTGTTACAGAATTGAGTTAAAATTTAATTCAACTCCATTTTAGTTAAATATATTTTGTTTTGAAATTTGTATTTGAAAATAAAAAAAACTTAGAATTTTCCTCAAATAGTTCTTAAGTTATTTTAGGGAACTAACTAATATTATTTTTTAAAAATAATATAAAATGATGCCATTTTCGTAAAATAATTTTGAAAAATAAAGAAGTTAATTTGATTAGCTAACTTGAAGCAATTCGATTATAAAAGAGTTGTTTTAGGTAGATAAAGAAGTTTTCTCCTCAAGTCTCAACTAAGCTCAACCTAATCCAACAAAAGTTGATTGATTTGGTTTTTATTTTGATCAAACCGGTAAAACTAATCTAACCCAACTTGTAATCACTCCTAAGCTATTAATTAGGTTAGGTTTAGCAAATGATAAACTATTGCAACCAATGAGGCCATTAAACAGGCCAACTCAGTTTGTTGAGCCTAACCCATTTAATTACCAGTTAAGTGGGTTGAATAAAAAATATGTTTATTTAAATGATTTAGTATGGATGCTTATTATGAAACAAACACTGACTGTACACCTTAAAACAAAGCAAACTCTAAATTCAAAACATATCAAATTCATAAAATCAACTCTAAGTCTAACAAATAAACTGGCCACGACCCACTTAGCAAGTTTTAATGGCCCAACAACCAACAAGTTTGTATCTCAATTGATAACAGGCAAGGTCTTGAAACTTGACTTTGACATGCATGTTCAATCATTTATCAATTAGCAACCTTTTCCACTCCTTTTCCCTCAATCGATCCTCTATCAAGACAAAAGCATGTCCAGTTCTATTGATCACCTAGGTGTTACGTCGGAGAAGGTCAATTCATTGACAGAGTAAAGTCCTCGTTCAATGACAACCCTTCCAATGGAAAATGCAGGGCGTGTGGGGCCTGGAAGAGTCACATTGTCCACTTACCAGCCATATGAACGACACTTGACATTGTTGGTCTATCTACTGCATCTTCTTGTACACATAATAGTCCTATGTGCATACACTTTAGAAACTTCACTATGTACACATGATTTTTCTATTAACGGATCCATCAATTCCAACCGTTGCGTTCACACCAGAGGTTCCATGCCTATAGTTGTAAAGCATGGATTTTAGTTAAAATCAGTTATTTTTTGTTTTTTTTAATGGAGACTAGCATAAATTAGGAAACAATGAAATATACATATATAAGAAGGCTTTGGCCACGGTCTGAATGATGGAATTTACTGATCCTTTTTCCACTGATGATCTCTAGCAGAAGAACACCAAAGCTGAAAACATCTGACTTCACTGAAACAAGCCTTCCATGGCATACTCTGGAGCCATATATCCACTGACAAAATCAATTATCACTAAAATTTATCAATCTCACATTGCATATAAATTTATTAAGTCAGGCAACTTTAGAGTTAAAATTATTTGCTATGTGCCAATACTTACTCATGTAATTCATGTGAAGAATTTGGCTTGGTATGCATTCTTGTAAAATTGAAAGAAAGCAAATAGTTCATACTTACTAAGTTCCCACAACTCTATTGGTATTGCCTCCCTCTGGTCCTCCTCCAAATATTCTTGCCAATCCAAAGTCCGAGATTTTTGGATTAATTTCATGATCTAATAGAATATTGCTAGCTTTCAGGTCTCTGTGGATAATCCTGAGTCTAGAGTCCTCATGAAGATATAGAAGCCCTTTAGCAATGCCATTAATAATGTTTGATCGTTGTTGCCAGTTCAGCTCTGCACCATTCTCCTATCTGACGAAACAATATGTAACAATATTGCAATTTCTGAGAAATATGACTGAAACCAAATGATTATTATATATATATTTTTAGGTTTAATTGCACTTTTTGTTCTTTAGTTTAGACTATGTGTTTTTGGTCTCTCAAGCATCTTTTTTAAGCAAATTAAGTCCCTTTATTTTTAAAATTAATCTCCCATGATCTAATTTTCTTTCCAAACATTTGGGGGTTTACGATGAATTTAGGATATAAAACAATTTAAAAAGTTTATCAATAAGAAATTTAGTGGAAGTTTGATAAAATTTGAATGATTTTGTAGGATGTAAGATTAGGATTTGAATTGAGAAAAAATAAAGATTTGTTTTATTACGAGTGAAATTTGATGTTTGAGTTGGTGAGTTTTGAGTAGAAAAAAGTTTTAAAAATTAACGGAATCAAAATATGAAGATTTTGAGAATAAAATAAGAATTTGAGGATTTTAGGTAAACGAAAATTGGTAAAGGAACTAAATTTGCTTAATTTTAGAAGGGACGAATTTAATTGAATTATAAATGAACTTAGGAGACCAGAATTACATAATCCGAACTAACCAGCTTAACAACCAAAAGTATAATTAAGCTTATATTATTGTATAAAGACATAAATTTGGAACAATAAACTTTCTGGAGCTTGTCATCTGTTTGAGGATGTTTTTACTAAATTCGGGTCCCTTGAGCATGCAATCCTAGGTTTGATATCAGAATTCATGTGTACGGAAAAAAAATTTAGTTGGCATGGTGCCTCACCGTACCTGGAATGTTAATCTCTTACCCATGGGGTGGGATATTATACGCGGAACCCAAAAAATCAAGAGGAGCACGAGTGCATTAATGATTCATATCATCATCCCAAGTGGGTATTTTTCTTCTCCATTGAGAGGCTTAGGTAGATAAGTCTAGCTTTGTAGCAAATACAAGTCCTAGTAAGCATATAGTGTGTGTGTTTGCGTGTGTACATGTATTGATATATACTCAAATTCTTGGAAGGTTGTAAATGTGTATGTATATGTATTAAGATATTCACCCTACATATTAAATGAGAACAAACTATCTTGAACAGAGTGTTTTTAAATACTATTTTCAACGAAAACGTTTTTAAATACTATTATTCAATG
>CM014736.1:47299283-47367725 GCA_004329165.1 Spatholobus suberectus
TAAAAAAAATTTATTTTGAACAGAGGCGCCAACTCAATTGGCATCTCTATTGTATAAAAAAAATATTATATTGAACGTGAGGAGCCAACTCAATTGGCGGCTCCTATTGTAGGAAAAAAAAATTATTTTGAATGTGAGACACCAACTCCTGTTACATAAAAAAAAAATTAATAAATGCGAGGTGCCAACTAACTTAGCGTCGTCTATATAAATTACCTCTTCTCATCCCCGTACCTTTTTCTAAATCAATCTATTTTAGTAAATAGTTTTTTTTTATTTTAATAAATAGTTTTTTTTATATTTTGGTTAAAAAGCCTACAATCTCAATAAATCTTAAGAGAAAGAGTTTAATAGTTATACATTGTAAATGTAAAAAGTTTTACACTATCAACTAATCAGAAATCACCGTTGATATGACTTTAAGATAATTATTATAAAAGTTAACAAACTTATCATATATGGTGGATTGTGATTAGATGACTGTAAAACTATTTTACTCAAATTAAAAGAGATAACAAAAATTCTTCCACAGATTTATTTGTAGATGAGTTTAATGGTTATACGTTATTAGTATAAAAAGTTTTATATTATTAACCAATTAAAAATTACTGTTAGTATGACTATGAAAATAATTATTGTAAAAACTAATAAACTTATTGTACATAATTTGTAATTAAATAACATTATAAAACTGTTTTATAACGTGAGTACACAGCTTGTTCTCTCTTTGTATATATCTGTTCGTGCGCGGGTGCAGAAATGAATTTGATTCTTATGAATCCAGAAAATCCGTGTACCTTTCGATTGCGTCGAAGGTGAGAGAGAACGAAGGAGAATGAGCTCGCAGCTCTTAACTCTACGTCCCGCACCCATTCCCAGCACTGACACCCAAAAAATTCCAACACCAGCAACACCACCTCTCTACCAAAGAATCTTCATCCCTTCCCATGTCTACCGACACCCTTCAGCCATTCTCTTAGAACTCTGCACCCTCGAAGAGCTTCACCAAATCGTCCCCCTCGTCATCAAGAACGGCTTCTACAACGAGCACTTGTTCCAGACCAAGCTCATCAGCCTGTTCTGCAAATTCAACAGCGTCGCCGAAGCAACACGCGTGTTTGAGCCCGCGGAGCACAAGCTCGACGTGCTTTACCACACCATGCTCAAAGGGTATGCGAAAAACTCGACTTTGCGTGATGGGTTGCGGTTCTATTGCAGGATGAGGTGCGATGGGGTTAGGCCCGTGGTGTATGACTTCACCTACTTGTTGCAGCTGTGTGGGGAGAACTTGGACCTCAGAAGGGGAGGGAGATTCATGCGATGGTGATAACTAATGGGTTTCAGTCCAATTTGTTTGCCATGACTGCCGTGGTGAATTTGTATGCCAAGTGCAGGCAGATTGAGGACGCGTACAAGATGTTCGAGAGAATGCCGCAGAGGGATTTGGTTTGTTGGAACACGCTGGTGGCGGGGTATGCACAGAATGGGTTTGCCAGGAGGGCTGTGCAGCTGGTTTTGCAGATGCAGGAGGCTGGCCAGAAGCCGGATTCCATCACGTTGGTCAGTGTTTTGCCGGCCGTGGCGGATGTCAAGGCTTTGAGAATCGGAAGGTCTATTCACGGTTATGCTTCCAGAGCCGGGTTTGGATCTATGGTTAATGTTGCGACGGCACTGCTGGATATGTACTTCAAATGTGGGTCTGTGAGGAATGCGAGGTTGGTGTTTAAGGGGATGAGTAGCAGGACTGTTGTTTCTTGGAACACGATGATTGATGGTTATGCACAAAATGGTGAATCTGAGGAAGCGTTTGCGACGTTTGTGAAGATGTTGGATGAAGGGGTGGAGCCGACGAATGTTAGTATGATGGGGGCTTTACATGCTTGTGCTAATTTAGGTGATCTCAAGCGAGGGAGATTTGTTCATAGATTGTTGGATCAGCAGAAACTTGGTTTGGATGTGTCGGTTATGAATTCTTTAATATCCATGTATTCGAAGTGCAAGAGAGTTGATATTGCTGCCTCGGTATTTGATAATTTGAAACAGAAAACAATCGTCACATGGAATGCCATGCTATTAGGTTATGCACAGAATGGGTGTGTAAATGAAGCTTTAAATCTATTCTGTATGATGCAATCTCATGGCATCGAACCTGATTCCTTTACATTAGTGAGTGTAATTACTGCTCTTGCTGATTTATCAGTTATCCGCCAGGCTAAGTGGATTCATGGACTTGCTCTAAGAACTTTGATGGACAAGAATGTCTTTGTTTGTACAGCACTCATTGACACGTATGCAAAATGCGAGCCATTCAAACCGCAAGAAAGCTTTTTGACATGATGCAAGAGCGACATGTGATAACATGGAATGCAATGATAGATGGATACGGGACACATGGCCATGGAAAAGAAGCTCTGGATCTCTTCAATGAATGCAGAAGGGATCTATTAGGCCAAATGAGACAACATTCTCTCTGTTATCTCAGCTTGTAGTCACTCGGGTTTAGTGGAAGAGGGCCTTACTACTTTGAAAGCATGAAGGAAAATTATGGCTTGGACCCTGAAATGGATCACTATGGTGCCATGGTTGATCTCCTTGGTCGTGCCGGCAGGCTAGATGATGCTTGGAAATTCATCCAGGAGATGCCTGTCAACCCAGGAATTACTGTTCTAGGAGCAATGCTAGGTGCTTGCAAAATCCATAAAAATGTAGAACTGGGAGAGAAGGCTGCAGACAAACTATTTGAGTTAGACCCAGATGATGGTGGGTATCATGTATTGCTTGCTAACATGTATGCATCTGCTTCAATGTGGGACAAAGTTGCTAGGGTCAGGACAGCCATGGAGAAAAAAGGGATCCAGAAAACTCCAGGCTGCAGTTTGGTGGAGTTTAGAAATGAAGTTCATACATTCTACTCGGGAAGTACTAATCATCCTCAATCCAAAAGAATCTATGCTTATCTGGAGACTCTTGGAGATGAGATCAAGGCTGCTGGGTATGTGCCTGACACCAATTCAATTCATGATGTGGAAGAAGATGTGAAGGAACAATTGCTCAGTAGCCATAGTGAGAGGCTTGCTATTGCATTTGGACTTTTAAATACTAGCCATGGCACAACAGTACACATTAGGAAGAATCTAAGAGTTTGTGGTGATTGCCATGAAGCCACTAAGTACATTTCACTAGTGACAGGGAGGGAAATTATTGTGCGTGATTTACGTAGGTTCCATCATTTTAAGAATGGAAGCTGCTCTTGTGGGGATTACTGGTGAATCAATAAATATATTTGTTATCATTATTCAATCATGGTTCCTTCCACAAGGGCCTAGACTAGAGTAACTTGAGGAACTAGTTTAAATTTGCTACCCTAGAAGAATGGCATTATTTGGATCAACCTTTGACCACATCAACACGTTTTAGCAGTGGCAATGCTACTGTTTTCTTGAGTAGTATAATTTTTCAATGTCACTATATTCTTGAGTTGTATATTTTTTTAAAATAAATGTATAATTTGATCCTTTAAAAATATTAATAGTGTTGTTTTGGCCTGCGAATGTCATCAACATGTTAACAAGTTCTCCATACTGAAGTTATCAATTTGCTAACAAGCTCATACTAAACTTGTGCTTTTCTCTTAAATATCATAAGTTAAATTTAAGAGAAAAAAAATAAGTGTAGTTTATTACCATCCATCTAATGTGTTCAACAATATGCTAATTGATGAGCCAAATATTATAAACTATTAGGACCTGTTTAGATAAAAAAAAATTCATAAACATTTATAGAAGAAGAAAATAAAAAGAAAAAAAATAATTTTTTTCAAAAGTTAAAATTAGCTTATATGTAAGCTAATTTGTAAAAGTTTTCTTATATTAGCTTTTTCAAAAACTTATTTTTAACTTTTATGGATAAGCTAATTTTATAAAGTTACTGTAAACTGATTGGATTGAACGTGAATAAGGAAAAACCTACAAATCAAAGATAGTTTCAACTTCCATGTAGAAGGTAAATTTTATGAAGATAACTTTCTTACCTTCTATTGATTAGGACAATGATGGACCTCCAATTAGGAGTTGTGTCCAACTCCTTGTTCTCCTTAACATGTGACAAGTGCTAGGAGTCAACGTGCGGTGTAAGTTAACGCTTGTTAGTGGGTAGGCTGTAGGATTTGGTGGGGTGTATTTTAGTGAGATGGCTGGTGGGTAATGTGGTGTATGATATGTACACTTGCATATCGCAAATGTTACATAAATATAATCATTTTTGTGATGAATATTAATTTTAAACACACTACCACCCCTTGCGTAGCACTGGGCAAGGGTAAAACCTTCTAACAGTTTTTTTATTTTTTATTAATTGTTAAGGTGGGAGAAATAACTCTTTCTCATAAAAGCAAAACTCTTGCTCATATGCATGTATTATAGTAAAGGAGTGCTAGTATATCACTCTTTAATACATTTCTTGCAACACACTCTCCACTTTAGTTAAAAATTACGGTGGTACTACAAAATTATGATGGAAGGACCTAGAAAATTTTATGAGTTCTAATAAATTTTATTCAATAACAGAAAGTGTGTTCAAAAGAATGTGTTGCAAACGTTTTTTTGTTATAGTATTATTGCTACAACCAATTATACTACAACTTAAGGTACTCCTCTGAAGACTACCTTTGACTATCCGAAACCACAATATCCTCCACCCATCATCAGCACACCAATGGAAGCAAGAGGTTGTCACTTGTGGTTGGAGAAAGAAGCAGTGAAGCACATAAAGAAGCAAAATAGAAATAAGGAAAGATTTGGGAATTTGGACTGATTAAGTTACAATCTTTTCAATTTCAACTACTCCATTGACGATGTATCTCTCCATGCATGAAGGATTGAAGGCACTTGAAGTGCTAACTACATACACTTCCACCAACTCAAACACTGCCCACGTGACTTTCAGGGACTAATACCATGGTTTCACGCACATAATGTTCAATGGTTTGGTTACAAAATATGAATCCAAAGAACTTGGTACTTTTTGATTGAATCCAAGGTGAGAGATCGAACAAGAATGAGCTTGCAGCTCTTTGCTCTATGCCCTTTACCCTTTTGGTCCAACACAAATACCAATACAAACTCCAAACCTACCCCAACAGCAACATCTCTCTACCAAAGAATCTTCATTCCTACCCATGTCTATAGTTATAGGCACCCTTAGACAACTGCACTTCCAAGAAAGAGATTTATCAAATCCTTCCCCATATCATCAAAAGCGGCTTCTACAATGAACACTTGTTTCAGACAAAGGTTATCAGTTTGTTCTCCAAATTTGGCAGCATCAGTGAAGCAGCTCGTGTCTTTGAGCCTGCTGAGCACAAGCGAGATGTGCTTTACCACACTATGCTCAAAGGGTATGGAAAAAACTCAAGTTTAGGTGATGCTTTGTCCTTCTTCCGTAGGATGATGTGTGATGAGGTTAGACTTATTGTGGGTGATTATGCTTGCTTGTTGCAATTGTGTGGAGAGAATTTGGGCAGATAATAACTAGTGGGTTTGAATCCAATTTGTTTGCCATGACTGCTGTCACGAATTTATATTCTCAGTGTAGGCAGATTGATGATGCATATAAGATGTTCGAAAGAATGCCACAGAAGGACTTGGTTTCTTGGATGACATTGGTTGCGGGATATGCACAGAATGGCTTTGCCAAGAGAGCATTGCAGTTGGTTTTGCAGATGCAGGAAGCTAGCCAAAAGCCTGATTCTGTCACATTGGTCTGTGTTTTACCAGCCGTGGCAGATATGAAGGCTTTGAGAATTGGAAGATCTATTCATGGTTATGTTTTCAGATCAGGATTTGAATCTCTGGTTAATGTTGCAAATGCACTTCTTGATATGTACTTCAAATGTGGGTCCACAAGGACTGAGGTTGGTTTTTAAGAGGATGGGTAGTAAGAGTGTTGTTTCATGGAATACCATGATTGATGGTTGTGCACAAAATGGTGAATCTGAAGAAGCCTTCGCAACTTTTCTTAAGATGTTGGATGAAGGGGAGGAACCTACGCGTGTTACCATGATGGGAGCTTTACTTGCTTGCGCAAATTTGGGTGATCTTGAAGGAGGGAAGTTTGTTCATAAATTATTGGATAAGCTGAAACTTGATTTTGATGTGTCAGTTATGAACTCTTTAATATCCATGTATTCTAAATGTAAAAGAGTTGACATAGCAGCCTCAATATTTGATAATTTGAAGGAGAAAACAAATGTCACTTGGAATGCCATGATATTAGGATATGCACAAAATGGGTGTGTAAAGGAGGCTTTAAAACTATTCTGTATGATGCAATCTGAAGGTATAAAAACTTGATTGCTTTACATTGGTGGGTGTAATTACTGCTCTTGCAGTTGCAGATTTCTCAGGCAACCGCCAGGCTAAGTGCATTCATGGACTTGCAATAAGAACTTACATGGACAAGAACGTCTTTGTTTCCACTGCTCTTGTTGACATGTATGCAAAATGTGGAGCCATCAAAACAGCAAGGAAGCAGTTTGGCATGATGCAAGAGTGACACGTGATAACATGGAATGCAATGATAGATGGGTATGGGACACATGGCCTTGGAAAAGAAGCTCTAGACCTCTTCAGTGAGATGCAGAAGGGAGCTGTCAAGCCAAATGATATAACATTTTTGTCTGTTATCTCGGCTTGTAGTCACTCGGGTTTTGTGGAAGAAGGCCTCTTCCTCTTCAAAAGCATGAAGGAAGATTATGGCTTGAAGCCTACTATGGATCACTATAGTGCCATGGTTGATCTCCTTGGTCGCACTGGCCAGCTACATGATGCTTGGAATTTCATCCAGGAGATGCCCATCAAGCCAGGGATTTCTGTTCTAGGTGCAATGTTAGGTGCTTGCAAAATCCATAAAAATGTAGAATTGAGAGAGAAGGCTGCAGACAAACTATTTGAGTTAGACCCAGATGAGGGAGGGTATCACGTGTTGCTTGCCAACATATATGCCTCTACTTCAATGGCGGATACAGTAGCCAAGGTGAGGACAGCCATGGAGAAGAAGGGGCTCCAGAAAACTCCAGGCTGCAGTTTGGTGGAGTTGAGAAATGAAGTTCATACATTCTACTCAGGAAGTACTAATCATCCTCAATCCAAAAGAATCTATGCTTTTATTGAGACTCTTGGAGATGAGATCAAGGCTGCTGGTTATGTGCCTGACACTAATTCAATTCATGATGTAGAAGAAGACGCGAAGGAAGAATAGCTCAATAGCCTGAGTGAGAGGCTTGCTATTGCATTTGGACTTTTGAATACAAGCCCTGGCACAACATTACACATTAGGAAGAATCAAAGAGTCTGTGGTGATTGCCATGAAGCCACTAAGTACATTTCACTTGTGACAGGTAGAGAAATTATAGTGCATGATTTATGTAGGTTCCATCATTTTAAGAATGGAAGCCGTTCTTGTGGGGATTACTGGTGAATCAATCGATCATATCCTTTTATGTGATCAGCGCCCACGAAAACTCAAGGGTGCATATACTTCAAATAAGACTCACTACAATTTCCTTTTTTCATTTTAGGCTTAAATATATTTTTGATTCCTGTAATATATTATTTTTTGATTTTGGTCCTTCTTAAATTATTTTTTAAAATAATTCTTATAAACAAATTTCTTCATTTTATTTTTTGTTATTTTGTTTGTCTTTGTAATATATTTATTTTTTTGTTTTTGTCCTTGTAATATATAGATAATTTGTTTTTAGTCCCTATCAACTTTTTTTTCCAAAAAAGACTAATTCAAAATAAACAAAATATTATAGAAACCAAAACCAAAAAAATAAATATATATTACAAGAATTAAAACAAAATAAAAAGGATCAAAACAAAAAAAAATTACAATGACCAAAACCTAAAAGACAGTATATTATAGGGATCAACAACATATTTAAACCTTCATTTTATTAGTAGCCATGCCACTATATTTTTGCATTTGTGTGCGCACAGCTTTTCATCTTTTCTGCCAGCTTTTAAATGACCATGGCTACTTGGAAGAGATGATGTTTCTAATGTCTCTAGCATATGGCTATCTCCTATCACTGTTTAGAGTCTATACATTCAATTATCCTAACAATACATCAACAAAAAAATTGCTCAAACAGAAAACATCTGTGCAACATAGTCCCCAGATAATCCATACACCAAAAACTTTCAAGGCACTGATCACCCTCACCTCCACCACCAGAACTGTCTAAACAGGTATGTCTTTCTCATCCTAGCATTGTATGTGAGGAAGGCTCTGGCTTTGACAGGATCGGCATTTAAATATTCAAATGCATACATCTGTTTACCCTCTTCCAACCCATCTATCTCCATCACGGCCTGTAATAGCTCACTTGCATCAAATGAGCATTTGCTTTGCTCCATAGCATCAGCCAAACGTCGGATGCTCGATGCCACCGTCATCAACGCATCCTGAAGAGCATCTGAGGCACGGGGCCGTTTTGGAATTTGTCTTACCGGCTGGACCACAGGAGGCTCTTGGAAACCATCTGGCATCTGGCCAAATTCTGGAGGTGCAGTGTATGATTCAGTTCCATCTGTCTCACTCATGTCTTCAGAAGTGGGAGAAACAAAGGAGGCTGATTCATCCTCACAATTCTTCATGTCCATTAGATGGCTTCCACTCTTCATCTTAGCCCAATGACTAGGGGCTTGATAATTTCCGCAAACAATTTTAAGTTCATCATACATCTCTATCTGCTTCCCATGGAATCCTCTGGCATCGGGATGTGCCTATTCATTGAATCAAAGAATGCCAGAATAGGTATTTTACATAAATTCATACAGATTCAGGAATGGAGAAAAATGAAACATTACTTACAGCAATGTACTTCTTCCAGAGCTCATCACTGTCACACTCAATCATCTTTGTATTTGGGTTCCACCAGAAACCATCCTGACTTAGCATATCTTTTATTACTTTATACCTCTTCTTAATTGTTTTTAAACGGTTGATAACTTTCTGATTATTCAAATTCAAGTTGAATCGAGTGTTTACAGCTACACAGGCAGCGGTGTATGCATTTTCATTGAAACATTTGTCAATTTTGTTTCCACTTTGTGCCTGAGCTGCCAGGGCTTCAATCAGACACTTATCCATCGCAATTGACCACACAACATTCCTTCCTTTGTTTTTCATATCCCTTCTTTGTCTTTGCAGATCATAGTGCTCCATTTCTACAGAAAATACAGAATTGAATACACTGCTCAATATAATAATCCATGCATCATCATACATTTTGGTTTTCATTCATAACACCGTACATATTTAAATTAATAGTATTATCCTCATTTACTTGAAGATAATAAGAATCATGAAATTAATAAAAGTTTTACAGAAGAAAATCGTAAGGAAGGATCTAGTAAAGAAACAAACAGCAGATGCATAATGCAATATCAATAATCACAAAAACACAGTGTGGTTATATGGTTCATAGATTTTAAGATGTGTTTATAAGGGAACAATTACTTATAAGTAGAATGTATTTAAAAAAAATTAAAAATTTGCAAACAGAATTTTGCTTGGATAGTATAAGATAAAGTACACAAAATAACTTTAAAATAGAGAGGACAAATTTGTAAAACATGCAAAAGCAAGCTTCAGATTAAATTTTGGCCAAACATCCATTCAGCCAGAAGGAAGTATTCTTAAAAGTAAATCTTACTTTATGTGGAAGGATGCAGGTTATCCATCCTTTAGTGCATTTAATTCAAGCAGAAAAGGTGCAGCTTTAAGATTGTCTGTTTGCCCCAAAACTAGTTGGATAGGGTTATGTTTATGGTTCCTCTAGGAGTTTTTCTCTAGATTGTTTCATGGGTATGTGCTATTTTTGATATGCAGAAAACAGCATCTTAATTATTGAGCATTTGCCCCCATTCCTAGCTAAGTATATAATTTCTAGAATTCTACTTTAGAGACATTATCTTATCCTCCCTTTTCTATACTTTTGCTCACAAGGTTTTGAAAGAGCCAGCAAATTTAGCTCTACAAATCAAACATGAACAGTCAAAGCTTCACTGGTGATGGGTTTCTCCAATGAGCAAGCCCGCAAAATGCTCTGACAACCAAACAAAAACAACTTTTTCAAACACAAACTTCAGCACCGGTTCCCAAAATTACTAAGGTAGCCGAGAAAACTGCCCCGTTGGCTTGTGGGAGACCAGAAAGAATCCACAATGAGAGCAAAGGGAATTGAAGAACAGAGAGTGGGCATTTTTCCATTTCAAAACAGAATAGGCTGCATTGTGAATTTGAGAACGCCATGGTCGCAAAATGAAGTAAACAGCCAACATTTTATAAAATATAAGCAACCAAATCCCAAAGAAAAATAGGATTAACAGGAAACCAATTTGAAAACTAACACCAAACACAATACGCTGAATTTCCAAAATGAAGTTACACCAAATGCCTCCTTAAAGTCACATAAACATTCCTCACCATGTCCTCTGAAATCAAACATTATTTACATCAATATCCAGTTATTTCTTACAAAAGCAAATTCAGACTCAAACCACAAGTTGTCCAAACAGCTACTCCATCCACTTTCACAATATTAATCAAAAAACAATATTCACTCATTCTAGTCCTAACATACTCTTACACATCACAATGTCATCAAGCAAAAATGCCAGCTCAGCAAATATCACTTTCACACACTATCAAGAACACAAGTTCTATTACACTGGAGCAAAGAAACACATTAAAAAGCAAAAAAACAAAAATGTGATTACTAAAGTAAAGAGTGTGCAGTTTCCCTTACCACAACAAAATAAGAAGAAAATGTTTAGCTCAAATTTAAATAAAACACATTAAAAAAAAAAACAAAACACAAACAATGTTAATATTAAGGTCAAGAAATCAAATTGTAAAGCTTCAACAGCAACAAAAAAAAAAAAAAAAAAGAACTGAAACAGAGTGAAGAAAATGCAGAGAAGAAATCAATACCTACAAGAACGGATTGGTGAAGATTGGATCTTAATCGCCAATCAAATCACGGAGTCCGACTGCAGCAGCGCGTCATTGGAGTAAAGGGAGGTAACTGCGATAGCACATTGGAACCGTTAGGGTTTTCTCGGGAAAAATGACGGGAAAATTTTGAGTTTTCACTTTCTCGAAGACCAAACGCGGAAAAGAAAAAGTTCAGTCCGCTCAGGTGAAACGCAGTGCGAGAGAACTCACTGAACCAGCCTATAGTACACAGACACGTGTGATGAAAAATTGACCCCTCGTAATTACTGCGTCAACTTTACCGTCATTCTATTTATTTCAAAAGAATGTTTTTATAATTCTTTAAAAAGAGCTAAAATAAAAGAGATTAATTTTCAAAAATAATTTCTTCCCAAACATGTGCTAATATTAAAATAATTTAAACCATTGTATGGTAATATGAAATTGATGTGTAGTGACAAGAATTATTACTTAAAATCCAATTTAATGTGATTAGCATTTTAATGCAGAATAATGTATAAAAAAGATATTCTAATAACCAAATAAAAGACTTATTATATTTTAATGAAAAAATTCACTTTTTTAATCCCTATAAAATTTCAAACATTTAAAATATAATATTATATCAAACTTGTGTATGGAATTATATAATTTGAATTCAACCCTCATAAATCAAAACTCAAAAGTAAATATATGCACCGCGAGGAACATTCATTCTTTATATCACACATTTGATCAATAACTTTTTTTGGGTTTTAAACAAAAGAAGAACTATAAAATATAAAACCAAAGATCTATAAAATATCCGAAGAAGGGACTAAAAGTAATGGTTTTGCTAGGATGAAAGGAAATAGGTAAGAAATAGAGTGAATGAAAATAGAGAGCAGAGAAATAAGTGAATGGAAATAGGTAAAAAATAAAATAAAAAATAAGAGTGTTTGATTTAAGAGAAATAAAAAAGAAATAGGAAAGAGAGAAATACAAAAAAGTAAAAAAATTAAATTATAATCAATTAAAAGCATTCTATAATCAATTATGGTTTTTAATAATCAATTGTATGCGGTGGATAATCAATTGTATATGGTGGATAATCGATTATAGCAACTTTTAATTGGTTAAACATTTTTAAAAATTGATTATAGCATTTTCAGTAAACATTCAAAAGTGTCACTATTTGTCGTTTTCAGACAGTTTTAAACGGGCACTAAAAAAATCGCCACAAATTATACAGCAGGCTTCTCCTCCCTCACATTTTTGCAAATCTCAAGACAAAAATAAATTTGAGTGGTACTCACTGGTTCTTCTTATCTATTTCTCACCTCTCACTCTCCCACCAAATTTCTCACCACTCTCTTTCATTTCTCACTTACCAAACGAAGCGTAAATAAACTTTGACTTAGAAAGCATGAATACAATACAAGGTATGAATACTATATGATACGGTCACAAAGATGTAACAAATTTTAAAAATCATAGGACATGATATAATTATATTGTAGTACAATATAAAATTAATCTAAAATTAACATTTAATAAAAATTTAAATCACTAAGACAATTCATATTATAAAAATAACTATAGCCATTCTACACAAAAAAAAATACAATTTATTTAATTGTAGGGGTTTAAAAATAAAAATAAAAAGATAGCAAAATATAGATAAAAAATTCAAAGTGTCCATGTAGTATTTAACATGAGTACATGTCAAATATAGATACAATATGACACGACCATTATTTAAAAGTTTTTTTTTTTTTGGAATTTGGGGTATCTTTTGGTTGAATCAAAAACTAATCTTTTAAAATACTGATATCTATTTAAGAGATTGAACTTTTTCAACAGATGTTCTTTTATACACATAGATTTAAGGATCAAAACCCTAATTACATACTTAAGGGACATGGTTATCTGTCAATCATACTATACTATGTTAGTGACTATTATTTAAAAGTACTGTACTCTCTTATATTTACATATATATAATGTTTTAAAACTTAGCTCAGACCAGTTGGTCAGATTAGTAATTGGTCTCGTAACAAATTCGGTTTAGTAGGGATTGTACATGCTTATGACTTGGTGATGATCATCAAACGGGTATAAAAGCATATTTAACCGGTGTAATTTCTCCCCAGTTGACTAAAGACTGATTGCCTGAAACCTTGCATGTGAGATTAAACGTGTGTTTGGATTTATGTTCAAACAACCCAAACAGATGTTCATTTCAATCCTTGCTCTCACATACTTCTCCATTCGACTGACTTGAGATGTGTGCAAACAATAAACCAAACACACACTAAAATTTCTCACCCATTCCAAAGTCTCTATTACGACTGTGATAGCAACGCATTCCAAAGTCTCTACTACGACTACCTACAATCTTGTATTTAATCCCGTAAAAATATAAAAACAAAAACCATTAAGACTTGCACCCAACACCCATACAAGACTTAAGTATGCTTCACCACTAAGCCAAAGTCAATTAGTTGATATAGGATTAACAAATTTAATTTATATTATATATAATTATTTATGGTACTATTTTACTAATTCATGCAGTTTAACCATTAACTCACTAGTCCGACCAATGACTTAGTGACCTAATACCTTTGCCGAGTCGATCACTAGTTTGAGTTTTAAAACATTGCACATATATTTATATTAATAATTGATAATTACCAATGTTATAATTTTTTTGAAAAAAATAAAATATAAGTATATTAAAAAAAAAAAAAAAAAAAAGAGGAAGGAGCTATGAGCTTGGGACCATCCTTTTTCTCCCTTCATATGTTTTGAGCCAAAAGTGTTACAGAATTGAGTTAAAATTTAATTCAACTCCATTTTAGTTAAATATATTTTGTTTTGAAATTTGTATTTGAAAATAAAAAAAAACTTAGAATTTTCTCAAATAGTTCTTAAGTTATTTTAGGGAAACTAACTAATATTATTTTTTAAAAATAATATAAAATGATGCCATTTTCGTAAAATATTTTGAAAAATAAAAGAAGTTAATTTGATTAGCTAACTTGAAGCAATTCGATTATAAAAGAGTTGTTTTAGGTAGATAAAGAAGTTTCTCTCAAGTCTCAACTAAGCTCAACCTAATCCAACAAAAGTTGATTGATTTGGTTTTTATTTTTGATCAAAACGGTAAAACTAATCTAACCCAACTTGTAATCACTCCTAAGCTATTAATTAGGTTAGGTTTAGCAAATGATAAACTATTGCAACCAATGAGGCCATTAAACAGGCCAACTCAGTTTTGTTGAGCCTAACCCCATTTAAATTACCAGTTAAGTGGGTTGAATAAAAAATATGTTGATTTAAATGAGTTAGTATGGATGCTTATTATGAAACAAACAACTGACTGTACACCTTAAAACAAAGCAAACTCTAAATTCAAAACATATCAAATTCATAAAATCAACTCTAAGTCTAACAAATAAACTGGCCACGACCCACTTAGCAAGTTTTAATGGCCCAACAACCAACAAGTTTGTATCTCAATTGATAACAGGCAAGGTCTTGAAACTTGACTTTGACATGCATGTTCAATCATTTATCAATTAGCAACCTTTTCCACTCCTTTTCCTCAATCGATCCTCTATCAAGAACAAAAGCATGTCCAGTTCTATTGATCACCTAGGTGTTACTTCGGAGAAGGTCAATTCATTGACAGAGTAAAGTCCTCGTTCAATGACAACCCTTCCAATGGAAAATGCAGGGCGTGTGGGGCTTGGAAGAGTCACATTGTCACTTACCAGCATATGAACGACACTTGACATTGTTGGTCTATCTACTGCATCTTCTTGTACACATAATAGTCCTATGTGCATACACTTTAGAACTTCACTATGTACACATGATTTTTCTATTAACGGATCCATCAATTCCAAACCTTTGCTTTCACACCAGAGGTTCCATGCCTATAGTTGTAAAAGCATGTGATTTTAGTTAAAATCATTTATTTTTTGTTTTTTTTAATGGAGACTAGCATAAATTAGGAAACAATGAAATATACATATATAAGAAGGCTTTGGCCACGGTCTGAATGATGGAATTTACTGATCCTTTTTCCACTGATGATCTCTAGCAGAAGAACACCAAAGCTGAAAACATCTGACTTCACTGAAAACAAGCCTTCCATGGCATACTCTGGAGCCATATATCCACTGACAAAATCAATTTATCACTAAAATTTATCAATCTCACATTGCATATAAATTTATTAAGTCAGGCAACTTTAGAGTTAAAATTATTTTGCTATGTGCCAATACTTACTCATGTAATTCATGTGAAGAATTTGGCTTGGTATGCATTCTTGTAAAATTGAAAGAAAGCAAAATAGTTCATACTTACTAAGTTCCCACAACTCTATTGGTATTTGCCTCCCTCTGGTCTCCTCCAAATATTCTTGCCAATCCAAAGTCCGAGATTTTTGGATTAATTTCATGATCTAATAGAATATTGCTAGCTTTCAGGTCTCTGTGGATAATCCTGAGTCTAGAGTCCTCATGAAGATATAGAAGCCCTTTAGCAATGCCATTAATAATGTTTGATCGTTGTTGCCAGTTCAGCTCTGCACCATTCTCCATATCTGACGAAACAATATGTAACAATATTGCAATTTCTGAGAAATATGACTGAAACCAAATGATTATTTATACATATATTTTTAGGTTTAATTGCACTTTTTGTTCTTTTAGTTTAGACTATGTGTATTTTTGGTCTCTCAAGCATCTTTTTTAAGCAAATTAAGTCCCTTTATTTTTAAAATTAATCTCCCATGATCTAATTTTCTTTCCAAACATTTGGGGGTTTACGATGAATTTAGGATATAAAACAATTTAAAAAGTTTATCAATAAGAAATTTAGTGGAAGTTTGATAAAATTTGAATGATTTTGTAGGATGTAAGATTAGGATTTGAATTGAGAAAAAATAAAGATTTGTTTTATTACGAGTGAAATTTGATGTTTGAGTTGGTGAGTTTTGAGTAGAAAAAAGTTTAAAATAGTTTAACGGAATCAAAATATGAAGATTTTGAGAATAAAATAAGAATTTGAGGATTTTAGGTAAACGAAAATTGGTAAAGGAACTAAATTTGCTTAATTTTAGAAGGGACGAATTTAATTGAATTATAAATGAACTTAGGAGACTAGAATTATACATAATCCGAACTAACCAGCTTAACAACCAAAAGTATAATTAAGCTTATATTATTGTATAAAGACATAAATTTGGAACAATAAACTTTCTGGAGCTTGTCATCTGTTTGAGGATGTCTTTTTACTAAATTCGGGTCCCTTGAGCATGCAATCCTAGGTTTGATATCAGAATTCATGTGTACGGAAAAAAATTTAGTTGGCATGGTGCCTCACCGTACCTGGAATGTTAATCTCTTACCCATGGGGTGGGATATTATACGCGGAACCCAAAAAATCAAGAGGAGCACGAGTGCATTAATGATTTCATATCATCATCCTAAGTGGGTCTTTTTCTTCTCCATTGAGAGGCTTAGGTAGATAAGTCTAGCTTTGTAGCAAATACAAGTCCTAGTAAGCAATATGTGTGTGTGTTTGCGTGTGTACATGTATTGATATATACTCAAATTCTTGGAAGGTTGTAAATGTGTATGTATATGTATTAAGATATTCACCCTACATATTAAATGAGAACAAACTATCTTGAACAAGAGTGTTTTTAAATACTATTTTTCAACGAAAACGTTTTTAAATACTATTATTCAATGAGAGCGTTTTTAGCTGTCATGTTTTAATGCGAGCGTTTTTAGAGATTTTTTAACCTCTTATCTCTTTCAATCTTTCATTTTCAATATCTTTAATTTTAAATTAAATTTTAATATTTTTTAAAAAAATTATTCAAAATTAAAATTAAAATTTAACATTTAATTACAATAATTGTTTATTATAAATTTAAAATATAATTTATATGTTCAAAAATATTTATTTATTACAAATTTTAATTATAATATAATTTATTTATTCAAAAGTATTTATTTATTATAAATTTAAATTATATAAAATAAATATTTATTTGTGCAATGTAAATTTAAAATACTAGTTCCATCAAATGGCTGATTGATTCAAACATACCAAATAAGTGGAAGTCAAGGCTTGAATTTGGCATGTATTCATAGATAAGCATCTTCTCATTTTTCTCAATGCAGCATGCCAGCAGTCTAACAAGGTTTCGATGCTGCAATTTTGCAATCAATATTACTTCATTCCTGAATTCCTCCACACCTTGAACCGAAGTTTTGGAAAGCCTTTTGACAGCAATTTGCCTTCCATCAGGTAAAACACCCTAAAGCATTTCAAATTTCTAAAAATGTTGCAAGAGGAGAAATCAAACACATAAAAATCAAACACAAATTCCTAATTTGTTTACCTTGTAGACAGAGCCAAATCCACCTTTCCCCAATTTATGTTCGTCACAAAATTATTTGTAATTTTTAGAATAGTATTCAAAGGCATCATAGGAAGGTCAGCATTCATAGTCTCCTCCTTATCAGTCTGATCTTCAGCGAATATTGAATTTAGTCCATCTTCTTGCATGGCTTTTTTGTCAGCAAAGATAAAATTATCAAACATAAACGGGAAATAATTGATAGCCTCAGCTTAAGGAACTGTTGAGTGTTAGAAGATACCATTTTTCCATTTCAAGCACCAGAAATAATAAGTGCTGAAAGCCAACAGAGCTGCTACTACCGTTACAGCTACAACAATGATGATTATGATCCAGGACCTTGTTTTACCCTCTTTGGCTGCATTAATGAAACAAAAACTGTTGAGGAAAGTGGATATATTTTAATTTTAGGCCTTGTAAATATAATTTGTTAAGTAGTTTGCCTTTCTACTTAGCTAAAAATAAGAGATGCAAACAAGTAAATAATTAAAGCATGTCTCTGGAAGAGTCTTAGCTCAAGTGACACCAAGTCCCCTGCTACCAGCAAATAGGTTTTACATAGCGGTAATTGTGGTCACAATATCAAGGTTTTAGGAGTCTCTACAATCGCGTCGCGATCACAATTGCAATTGCATTAGCCCCACTTGTCCACAATAGTAAGGTTTTGCAGGGCTCTACAACCACAATTTAAAACTTCATAGAATCCAACATGGAGCCACTTTGCCTCCACTTAAACCTACATCCACATCCACCCTCCCCGTCCTAGGTCTTAATTTGTAACCCAAAAATTGGAAACTTATCTGACAGGCCAGTCTTCAAGAAAACATCAACTCAAATATTAGGGGTATGAGACAAATAGGATTAAATATTAGTTGGAAAGTAAGTCAAAGCTAAAGCGAAGACAATTAAATTACACCTTGTTGAGGCTGTTGAGCATCAGGTAGTGTACTATTCAAAATGAATGGCTCAGTTTGATACATCATAACACAACTTGGAGAAAAGATACGCCACACCCTCTTCCCCTCACAGCAATTCTCAACATCCTCAAGCAAATTGTTCAAACATGTTCTGCATTCCTCACTAGTAATATCTCTGCAGCACTGTACCCAGCCATACCGTGTTTGAGTACCATTTATGTTGAACATGTATGTCCCATACATTAAGGGTGTCTCTGACCCCATTTGTATCAAACCATTCATCAAAAGCCTAGCATCACTGTCAAATTCTCCTTCACTGGTAAAGTTTTGCGTTGCATCAAACATAGGAATCATTGGTTTTGTGGTGAGTTTGCCAAAGAAATTCTGGTTTGAATACCTCAGACGACAAAAGGGGTACCACAAAATAGCTGAGGCACTGTTGGGGCAGTGCTGCTTGAGCAATCTGCTAGAGTTTTGGAGACATGAGTGGCAAAAGCTGGTGTTCACATCGCCACGGCAAAGGTAGAGTCCATAAACCATGTTGTTTTGATCATCACCTGAAGTTCTATTCCCAAAACCATTGCTGGTCGCAGAATCAGATAAGAGTGAAGACATCAGATTGTTGAGGTTGGTTTGGTATGTGGTAGAGAGAGGAACAGAAGATTGATCCAAACAAGCATATCTATAATCTAGTGGTTGTGTATTGCTACTATTCTGACCAGCAGCAAAGCAAAGAAGGTATATCAATTTGATGGTAAACAACCACTGATAGAGCATTCTTTATTCTACTGCTGCAATTACCGTGTCTTTGTTTATGTGTCTGATCAACTCTGGCATTTTATGCTATTCTGGATTTTTAGACTTTGCGCCTGTCAATTTTCAATGACACGAGCGTTTTCTGAACTGGTCAATAAAATGCATAGAAACCTAAAAGAGTTGAAGGCATTTCAAGACTTCCTCACCAAAGACTTTTTTGTACTTGATGATGTACGTGATGTTACTCTTACATATTTATTTTTGTAGGCATATACATGTATAGTAGCTGATTTAAAGTTACAAGTATTATAATATAACAGATGTTTTAAGACGCCATTTAATTATTTTTTTCTGAATTTCTATTATTTAGTCATTAAGTTATTTTGAATTTCTATCATGTAGTCATCTAAACAATTTTTACATTTTGTTTTTTGGTATACAATGATGATAATAAGATTAGAACTTAAAATCTTGTGTATACTATCCAAACCTCCCACTACTAGACCAATCCTAGTAGGTTAAATTTTACATATTCTTATTCCTTGGTTTAGTGCCTTTTTCAGCTTTCTTTTTAAGAACTCTTAACCTTATATATGAATATAAATTAATAACTTTAACAATTCTTATCTTATACATCAATGTCATTTAATTTCAATAACCCTCACATTGTCATTATTATTACATTAAAAACCTATATCAAATTATAAATAAGTTGAAAGCTATGGTGCTTGTGATTGCAAAAAGATCAATTGCAGTTTACACCATTCAAGAAGGTCTTACAATCATGATGCTTTTCACAAAGTCTTACATATATATTATACATCATTTCACACATCATGCATTTGTTTTGATTCTATAATGCTTTTATTTATTTTTTCACTAGCTTAACAAGTCCAATTCCTAACCTAATTGTAGTTTATGCCACTGAAGAAAGTTTTATAAGGACCATGATCGCCTACACCTTTCAAGCTTGACGCTTGATGGGTTGTGGACCGTTCGACTGAGTAATCATCTATGTCTTTCAGATTTGGTGCTTAAAGGCCATGACTGGCCAAGGGAAGGGCCCAGCATACCCTGAGCCTCATGGCTATGAGGATTATGAACTGATTGACTGAGGCATGGGCCACGATTGGCTAAAGGAAGGGTCCAATAGGCCTTGAGTCTCATGGCTACGAGGACTATGACTACTGGGCCATAGGACTAAAGGAAGGGTCCAATAGGACCATCTGAGGTCTGGGCCATTTGTAAATTGTGGATGTTGTTGCATCATGACTACTGGTTCCCTTTTTATTCCTTGTTGAAACATGCTCCCTTTATTCCCAAAGGAACTAGCTAGACCTCCATTTTAACAGATGGGGACGATACTTATGTACATGGATGGCGCAATGGTAAAAATAGCAATAGGGATTGATCTTGTAACAACCTACCTTTTATCTGCTAGTGGCATTTGATGATTAAAGTGTAGAGACTGTAGATTCATGCTTTGAGGATCTGGGAACAAAGAAGCTGAACTGCCTACATTGGAATAGTCACTTTCAATTTCTCTATGTTGCCTTGAAACTGAAGCAAATGGCAATCCTTGTGATCTCATTATATCATTGATTTGAGCAGAATCTTCTTCTGGCTTTGACTAGGTCACTGAAGATTCTTGCTTCTGAGATTAAGTATTTTCTGCCTTCTGAAGATCACCTTCACAGTTCCTCCATATCAGATATTTGGGTAAGCTCCTCACTTACATCAATTTTCAAATTATTATTTAAAATCCAATTTAATGTGATTATTTTATTAATGCAAATAGTATTTTAAAAAAAAATCTAATAATCAAATTAAACACCTATATATTTATTTAATAATAAATTCACCTTTTCTATCCCTATAAAATTACAAACACTCAAAACATAATTTTATATCAAACTTTATGAAATTATGTAATTTATATCCAACCCGATAAGTTAAAAGTAAATTTATACAGTCTAAGGAACATTCATGCTTTATAGCATACATTGAATCAATTATTTAGGGTCTATTTCTCACTTTTTGTTTGAAAAATTATTTTCTAAAACAATTTCAAACTAATCATCAATCAATTTCTTATATAAAATTTAATAAGTATTTTAAAAACCAAAAAATAGAAATAATTGGGAGATGTTTTTTCATTATCTTCTTCTATCAACCTCAAGTGCTTTGTTCAAGTTCTCAAGGGACAAACTTTTATAAAACAAAAGAGTGTTCAAAGGATAAACACTTTCAAATATACTCAAGGTAAATAAATTTTAGAAAGCGAAATGATGTTTTTGAAAATAATAAACAATCAAGGGCAAATTCTAAATGTTGCCCTTTAGGATAAAAAATGCTAGGCAACATACCAAAGAATGATGGTTAGGGTCTTTGATGAGATTATGGGAGAAGATGTCGAGGTGTATGTAGATGACATCATCATCAAGACATTGGCTAATGGAGATCATGTAGGAGATATGGAGAGGATTTTTAATCGACTTAGGCAATACAACATCAGTTTGAATCCACTCAAATGCACATTTGAAGTCCCCTTAGGACATTTCCTAAGCTACATGTTGACGAGTAAAGGGATAATGACAAATCTAGAAAAATGTAATGTAATCCTGAATATGCAGAGTCCAAAATTGATAAAGGAAATCCAAAAATTGACATGTCTAGTTGTTGCTTTAACTTAGTTTATGGCCAAGGCAACTCATAATCCTATATCCTTGTATCAACAATTATGCACGATCAAGCTTGAAGATTGAGAGTTTCGCATCAAATTTCCACCACACCCCCACACTCCTTCACCAAATGAGGCATAACCATGCACATTTAAGCACGATCGTGCTCTGCTTTCCATTTATCTGCTTTGTTTTTGTATGCACAGTCGTGCTTAACAAAGCACGATTGTGCTTGACCTTTACCCCTTAAATTATAGATTTTGTTATAAAAGAGAAGGAAAGAAGGAAGTGAGATATCTTTTGTTTTGAAACTTCGTTGTGCTGTGGCGTGAGCAAGGAGCATATGGAGAGACTTTAGAGGCAAGGAAGGAGCATGATTAGAGAGAATAGGAGTTTTCACCTATAAAGAAGTCTATTCCTTTTTATCTTTTCATGTTTTCTATATGCATTGGATTACTCTTTGTCTGATGGATAGCTGAACTCTTTGACTATGGTTATGGTGTAGCCTTTGTATGAGAAACCCCCAACTCTTGATTTTATGGGAATCCTTAATTTCTTTTCTTTCAATTAAATATATTGTCCTAGTTTTCTTACTCCTATTGAGAATTGATCACTCTTGGCATGTTCTTAATCAATTAATTGAACAGTGATTGTATTGCAATTGATTAGTAGACTTATAGGACAATTGGCTGTAGGGTTAATGCATGACCAACCTTTAATCTTAGACCCCCAATTAGGTTAACTATTTCTGTTATCGTTCCTTTTATGCTTCACACTTTTATTGGGCAAATCTCTTATATGATCAAATAAGGTTTAATTCGAGAAAAAGTGTTTTACAATTCATGAACAATACTTGCAAATGAAATTCGTAGGGAAAAATTGAGAATGCAATTAGGATTTTGATAAAATTAAGATTAAGGGAATTAAAACCATAGGTGAAACCGTAACCCTATCTTGAATTCTCAACGTCTGTGTCTGTTCTATAGCAATTCTTTAAGCTATATTTTCTGCAATTCCAAACTTAATATTTTCAAACTATTACCTAAACAATATAGAATTTTTAGAACCGATGTTCGCCAACTAGTCCTTTGGGTTCAATATCTGGACTCACGTCTTCTTATTACTGCCACAATAGGGTACGCTTACCTTTAAGCTTATTTCACACGCATCAGAAGGCACAAAGTGTAACGACCCATTGTCACTACTGGACAACTCTACTATATACACTTCGATTTTAGAAAATCTTGTTTAGCGAATTTTTGAAATATACATTTTATTTTTCACCTTATCAACATATAAGAAACCCTTAAACCTTAGGAATATATAAATAATGTAAACATCAAATGTCATTCTCATTCATTTTACCCATATACAACTATGCCATATACAAATCAAGGTCGATTTAGTCTATACATCAACACTAAAATTGTGACACTCGTTCACATTGAACATAACCCGTATTTATTTAATTATTAATTAGTAATTAAGTTTGAATTGATGAAAATACGGATAATTTTTTTTCAATTTGATAATAGAAAAATTCTAAGTTTAACAAAAGTTAGAAGTGGCAATAAAAGATGAAAAATAAAGACTATATATATATATATATATATATATATATATATATATATATATATATATATATATAGGGGACATATCTAGTGAGAGGGCCATTTTTATGAGAATGAGAGGAGTAAATTTGGACCATATAACCATACATGAATGGTCAGGATTTAATGTCATGTGACCATTCAAAAAGTCACGTAACTTTTTAAAAATATTACATTACTTTTGTGTTTATTCTTGACCATTCATGGTAAGATCTAATGGTTCAGTTTTATTGCTCTTACTCTCACATAAAAAAGATTTTCTCATTAAATATGTTTCCTATATATATATATATATATCATCAAACTATACATCATGATTTGGTAATACATGTCTGTCAAAAAATAAGTCATTAGGGATCAAAAGTACATTTACAGATAGGCATTACTTAATCCAATATATACATTAAAAAAATCCTATTCAAAACAATATCAATCTATTTTATTCCTCATTCTATAAACTAAATCTATATAGATCTTTGTCCATAAAAGACTTGACCTCAGCATCATAGGACGTTATTGTAATTTTCAATAATCACAATCAATCAAACATAAAAAAAATAATAATAGAGTGAGATATTTTATTTCTTATTCATGCTAAAAGCCACATTTAGCTGCCACAAATGTCCAAGAGTAACATCACGTACATTCTCAAGTGCTATAGAAAAGTCTTCCGTGATTTCCGTCTTGGAATGTCTTTCTTTTTGGGTCTAAATCTGAATACATTTTATTGGCCTGTTTAGTAAACGCTCTAGTGTCACTGAAAAGTGACAGGAGAAAATTCCCAGCATCCTGAATTGCATAAAATGCCACAGCGTTGATCAGATAAACAAAGACACAGTAATTGCAGCAGTAGAATTAAGAATGCTCTATCAGTGGTTGTTTACCATCAAATTAATATACCTTCTTTGCTTTGCTGCTGGTCAGAACATCAGCAATACACAACCACTTGATTATAGATATGCTTGTTTGGACCAATCTTCTGCTCCTCCCTCTACCACATACCAAACCAACCTCAACAACTTGATTTCTTCCCTCACATCTGATTCTGCTACCGGCAATGGTTTTGGAAACAGAACTTCTGGTGATGAACAAAGCAATATGGTTTATGGACTCTACCTTTGCCGTGGTGATGTGAACATCACCCTTTGCCACTCATGTGTCCAAAACTATAGCAGATTGCTCAAGCAGCTCTGCCCCAATAGTGCCTCGGCTGTTATGTGGTACCCCTTTTGTCTTCTGAGGTACTCAAACCAGAGTTTCTTTGGCAACCTCACCTTAAGACCCAGGATTCCTATGTTTGACGCCACGCAAAATTTTACCAGTGCTGGAGAATTTGACAGTGATGCTAGGATTTTGATGAATGGTTTGATACAAATGGGGTCAGAGACAGCCTTAATGTTTGGGACGCATATGTTTAACATAAATGGCACTCAAAGAAGGTATGGCTGGGTGCAGTGCAGCAGAGATATTACTAGTGAGGAATGCAGAACATGTTTGAGCAATTTGCTTGAGGATGTTGAAAATTGCTGTGAGGAGAAGAAGGTGTGGCGTATCTTTTCTCCAAGTTGTGTTGTGATGTATGAAACTCAGCCATTCTTTTCGAATGATACACTGCCTGCTGCTCCAGCGCCTCAACAAGGTAAGGTGTATTCTTTTAGCTTTGCCTTACTTTCAAACTAATATTTAGTCCTATTCGTCTATGGCCAATTTGCTAAGATCTATGAGTCCTAAAGTTCATACCCCTAAAATTTGAGTTGATGTTTTCTTGAACACTGTCCTGTCAGATAATTTTCCAATTTTTTGGTTACAAAATGTCTAACCATTCTTATCAGAACCAAATCAGTTATCATCTCGATAGAGATACTAGATCAATGGATTAATGGTCAAACTAATGAGTCATTGGTTGAATCACACACACACACATATGTAAAGTCCTAGGGGTATATCTTATTTTGTAATGTCTTTGGTTATAGGTTCGACACATTTCAGCAAAACAATTTTAAATTAAAATCATTCAATAAGGAGTTTCAACTTTTGTCGTAATAAAACAACCTAAATTAAAATTTAAAATTAGTATTTTATATGTAGAGGATAAATATTTATTTTATATAACTTAAATTTATAATAAATATATATTTTTAAAAGTTTAAATTATACTATAATTAAAATTTATAATAAATAAATTTTTTAAATATAAATTATATTTAAATTTATAATAATAATTATTGTAATATAATGTTAATTTTTAATTGTTGACAATTTTTTAAAAAATATTAAAATTTAATTTAAAACTAAAAATATTAAAAATAATATATTAAAAAGATAAAAAATTAAAAAAAATTCTTAAAAATACTCTTAATAAAAAATAATAACTAAAAATATTTTGTTAAAAATAATAATTAAAAGTATTTCCATTCAATATAATTATTTTAATTTATATATATAAAATATTATCCTGAGAAGCATCGGTCACTTTCGTGTGTCCCATTTGAAGTTGTAGTAGACCTAGCAGGTTGCAGAAGTACAAGTATAGCTGTCATGGGAAGTTTTCGGTCAATGACATATACATCTAAATATCGGCCTATAGGTTACAGGGAGGGTGGAGCCCATGAAGGTAGGCTAAAGTGGAGACAAAGTGTTTCCCTCTCTATTTGGGTAGAAATTGAGTAAGGAAATATCCAAAAACAAAAAAATATAGAATAAAAATATTGCTTGTTTAGGAAGAAAATAAAAAAGAAGTCATTTTTGTAGAACTTTGCTAAAAATACTTTCCTGTCAAATGATTTTTTTTTTCATTTTTTTGTTTTAAATTTTAAATTTTTTATAATATATTTTTTTTGAAAAATAATAAATAACTTTATGTTAAGAAAAATTTCATAAATTAAAAATTTTATTTTTTAATCAACAAAAAATATTTTTTATATAATTTATTTATATTTTTTACTCTTTTTTTTACTCATTCAAACAAGTAGAGAAAATTTCTCTATTTTTTTCCTTCTTATTTTTATCCATCCAAATAATATATCTTTTGCAGTTTATTTTTTTTTATATTTGTCCTTTCTATTTCACTTTTAATCCAAGCAAAGCATTAAATTTTCTCTGTAAAGACCTTCAAAACCTTAATATGATGGACAAATGGGACTAATGCAATTGTAATTTTGGTCGCAATGTGATTAAGGAGAACCCCAATCCATTGATATTGTGACCACAATTGCAACTGTGAACAATTTAAAAACTATTTGTAGTATCAAGTAGTTAACTAATGAAAATTATTACATAATCTAGTTCGAAATCATGTGGTCTTGAACAATTTTTATATGGCACATAACTATATTTTTCAATTTACAAAAAAGAATTAAAATGTCATATAAAAATTGGTTGGGACCACATAGTCCCAAACCATATAATAATTTCTCCTGCTTAAGGGACTTGGTGTCACTTGAACTAAGATTCTTCCGGAGACATGCTTTAATTATTTATTTGTTTGCATCTCTTATTTTAAGCTAAGTAGAAAACAAATGCCAACTTCTTAACAAATTATATTTACAAGGTCTACAATTAAAATATGTCCACTTTTCTCAACAGTTTTTGTCTGGTTATTGTGCAGCCAAGGAAGAGGGTAAGAGAAGGTCATGGATTATAGCTATCATTGTTGTAACCGTAACTGTAACTGGAGTAGTAGCTCTATTGGCTTTCAGCACATATCATTTCCGGTGCTTGAAATGGAAAAATGGTATCCTCTGACCCTCAACAGTTCTTTAAGCCGTGGCTATCAATTATTCCCTGTTAATGTTTGATAATTTCATCTTTGCAGACAAAAAAGCCATGAAAGAAGATGGACTAAATTCAATATTTTCTGAAGATCAGACTGATAAGGATGAGACTGTGAATGCTGACCTTCCAATGATGCCTTTGAACACTATTCTAACAATTACAAATAATTTTTTCTGATGAATATAAATTGGGAAAAGGTGGATTTGGCTCTGTCTACAAGGTAAACAAATTAGGATATCATACATGATATTTATTTTTTTGGTTTCTCCTCTTGTAACATTTTTTTGAATTTTGAGAAATGTCTTAGGGTATTTTACCAGATGGAAGGCAAATTGCTGTTAAAAGGCTCTCAAAAACTTCAGTTCAAGGTGTGAAGGAATTCAAGAATGAAGTAATATTGATCGCAAAATTGCAGCATCGCAACCTTGTGAGACTGTTGGCTTTCTGCATTGAGAAAAATGAAAAGCTGCTTGTTTACGAATACATGCCCAATTCAAGCCTTGACTTCCACCTATTTGGTATGTCTCGCAAACTAGTTTTTTTGGTGTACAATAGTCGCACTGATGTTAAAACTTATGACTTCATGCATTCTATCCTAATTCTCCACTACTAGGCCAACCCAAATGAGTTCTCGCAAACTAGTTGAACCTGTTGTTTATTACTTTTCTATCCATTTCTTGAACCAATCAAGCATTTGATGGAACATAGGAGCAAGATTGTGGCGGTGGCTTTGCAGAATTCAACTTTGAATTGCGGCAGTGCCTTTCAGTGTTTCTACTTCAATAGCTCCAATTATCTTTATCTTGACAGTGCCTAATAAACATTGGCTGTAACAACTTGTTTCACATAGTCGCAAATGTAACATTTGACATTTAATTTTTTTTTTTTTTAATTTATCAATTCTGAAGCAGGAGTTCTTTTTTTTTTTTTTTTTTTTTTTAAGTTCTAAAGGGGGAGTTATAATGTTGACAATTAACCTAATTTTTTCTTGTCACTTTAGCTTATGAATGTTGTGTTGCAAAACACTTCAATTTTTCACTTTTTCTTAACTACTCTTCTTTGTTCTTAATAAATTAGAAGCTGCGTTACATTATAGGAAATACCCATTAGTTACTCAAAATAATGAATTACTTTTAACATATATACATGTAATTATTAGAATGCAGCATTTTTGCCTCCAAAAGAAATATTTTAAAAACACTTGGTGGATTTCTCTAATAACATTCACAATATTTACATTTTACAAAATTTAAAATTTCCAAAATCTAATAACATTGAGAGTTGCTCTATTTTATATTTTGCCATCAGACATGCAGAAGGGTGTAGAGCTCAATTGGAAACAGCGTTCAAACATTATTAATGGCATTGGTAAAGGGCTTCTATATCTTCACGAGGACTCTAGACTCAGGATTATCCATAGAGACCTGAAAGCTGGCAATATTCTATTAGATGATGAAATGAATCCAAAAATCTCAGACTTTGGACTAGCAAGAATATTTGGAGGAGACCAGAGGGAGGCAAATACAAATAGAGTTGTGGGAACTTAGTAAGTACGAACTATTTTGCTTTCTTTCAATTGTGCAAGAATGCACACCAAATCAAATTCTTTACATGAATAACATGAGTTAAGTATTGGCACATAGCAAAATATTTCAATAAGGGCTCGTTTGGGATAGTTGTGAGTATTTGGTTTTTGGTTTTTAAATGTAATTTTTAAAATAAAACGTATTTGGCTAAAATGGAGTTAAAATAGTTTTTAACTCAATTTCAAAACACTTTTACACTCATTTTTAAAACCAAGAAAAAAAATTGTAAATTTGGATTTTAGTTTTTAAAAAATATACTCTTATTATATTTGACAATAACTCTTCGTGTCGCCACCACCACTACCAACATCATCGACACCGACACTGACACCACCACCACTAGTACTGCCGCCACAACCATCGGCACCACTACCACCACCAGCACAGCCGCCACCACCCCACCATCGGCATTGCTGTCACCGTCGTCACCACACAAACACACTTAACTTACCCTAAACGGGCCCTAAGTTACCTGACTTATATTGGGTTTTGGACCTAATTTAACCCCAAAAAGTATCCTTTAGGATAAGGGTTATTCACCATTTATATATACTATTTTAGTTGTATCACTAGTTGATGTGAGATCTTTAACAAGATTAATAAATTTTAGTGTTAAATTGATTTTGTCAGTGGATATATGGCTCCGGAGTATGCCATGGAAGGCTTGTTTTCGGTGAAGTCAGATGTTTTTAGCTTTGGTGTTCTTTTGCTAGAGATCATCAGTGGAAAAAGGATCAGTAAATTCCATCTTTCAGACCATGGCCAAAGCCTTCTCATATATGTATGTTTCCTAATTTACGCTAGTATCCATTTAAATAAAATAAAAATAAACGATTTTAACTAAAATCAGGGGCATTTACAATTATAGGCATGGAACCTCTGGTGTGAAAGCAAAGCTTTGGAATTGATGGATCCGTTCCTAGAAAAGTCATGTGTGTGTGATGAAGTTCTAAAGTGCATGCACATTGGTCTATTGTGCGTACAAGAAGACGCAGCAGATAGACCAACAATGTCAACTGTCGTTCATATGCTTGCAAGTGACAATGTGACCCTCCCAAGCCCCACACGGCCTGCATTTTCTGTTGGAAGGGTTGTCATTGAACGAGGGTCATCATCAAACATTTTTGGACATAACTCTATCAATGAATTAACCCTCTCCGAGGTAACACCTAGGTGATCAATAGAACTGGACATGCTTTTGTTCTTGGCTTTTGCAGGATGGAGGAAGTCTGTTTTTAATTTATTCGAAATACAGATAAGTAAAGTTTAGGAAGTGGACATAAATCTATGGTGTATAAAAATTGATCGAGATCCAGAGGGATTCGTTATGGGTAATGTTATTTGCTAACCACGTTTCTACCTTCTTTTGTTTTACATTATTTTTCTTTGAAAAAAAATTATGTTGATTTCCTGTTTTCTTATCAAAATACAAGTGTAGCCTTTTCTTCTTCTTTTTCTTTTAATTTTTTGTCTTTAATCTAAATCGACTTACTTTTATTTTTTAATTATTCGTGTCTAATCTAACCAAAAAATTATGTTGATGTATTTTCTGCTTTCTTTTCGAAAAGTGAAGCATGATTGGTACAGAAAAAATCGTGTGTAAATAGAAGAATTTGCCTCGTTTAAAATGTAGAGTACACTATAAAAGTATACTTGCAATAGTCGAGTAGAGAAACGTGTAAATTTGTGATAAAATATTATTACTTCACATTTGTCGTGTAAAGTGCAGTTGCGATGGTGATAAAATATTATTACTTTTCATTTATCATGTAAACTGCTGAGAGCAGTAATGGTTGACTATTTTATCATTACATTCAAGGTTTTAAATTGTGAGAATATTTGATATTGTAGGAAATTACAGATAAATATTGCTGATACGGTTGCAGTTACAATTGTAGAGAGCCTAAAAACTTAAGGTTACAGCTGAAATTACGACCATGAACCAATTTTTAAAACCTTGGTTACAATAGAATGCATGCAAGCAAGTAGGGGTGTGAACAAATCGAGTTAAGTCAAGTACTTAAAGTTTAAGTTTGATTTGTGAAAAAAATTAGTTGTTTAAGCTTGACTCATTTATTTAAATAAGCTTAAGTGAAAGCTTGTGCTAGATTTGTTTAAAAAATATAAGGCTTAAACTTAGCTTATTTAACTCATTTATAATTAAATTATTTTTGCTTTTATGAAAAATTTTCTTAAATTAATTTTTAACTTTAACAATTTTATATTTAATAAACATTTTAATACTATATGATAACTTACAATTGGAAATGTGTGCTCAACATGTGACATGTGGAATTCAAACATTCTAGACTATTACATTTTCATATTTCAGTATATAAAAAAATTTATAACTTCTTGACTACTATAAAAGAAACTTCAAAATTAATTTAATGCTACCAACAAAGTTGTACATATTTCTATAATGAATATAAAATTACAATGGATAGTAAAGTCCTCATCATCAATTTAAATAAATGAGTTATTCACAAGCAATTAATGTTGAGCTTGTAAGTTTAGACTTGACTCATTTAAATAATTGAACCAAATCTCAAACTTGAATTTGTTATTTAATTAAACAAACGAACTTAAATTAGTTTTACTGTTTTGATAAAATAAAATAAAAATCAAATAATTAAATATAATTGGATTAGAATGAGCCTAGTTGAGAGAAACTTCTTTATCAACCTGAAACAACTCAATTCATTTATAATTAAGTTGCTTCAAGTTATTTAACCGAATTAACTTATTTTATTTTATTTCATTTTTTTTCACTAAAATGGCATCATTTTGTATTATTTTTAAAATAATATTAGTTAATTTCCTTAAAATAACTTATGGACTATTTGGTTGTAAGTTCTTAATTTTTTATTTTCGAATGCAAATATCAAAACCTAACGTACTCAATTAAATTGGAGTTGAATTGATTTTAATTTAACTCAATTCTCTAACACTTTTAGCTCATAATGTCGGGAGGGAAAAGGATGGGTCCCATGCTCCTAGACCCTCCCTCCTCTTTCTATTTTAATATACAGATATTTTAATTTTTTTTCCAAAAAATTATAGTCTTGTAATTATAAATAATAGTCGTATCATATTGTATTTATATTAGATATGTACTCATGTTAAATCCTACATGGACGCTTTGAATGTCTTTAACTACATTTTATGATTTTTACTTTTTTTTAAAACATTTTTACTTTTATTTTTAAATTCTTTTACCAATACAAATTGTAATAGCGCAACAATTAAATAATTTGTAGCATTCTTTTGTTTACAATGACTATAGTTAATTCTCTCTACTGACTTGAATTTTTATTATGTATTAATTTTAGATTGATTTTATATGGTGTATTATAGTCATGTCATGTCTTATGATTTATATAATTTGTTATATCTCTATGTCCATATCATGTCATATTCTTGTTTTGTATTGTATCCATGCTTTTTAAGTCAAAGTTTAATTCCTTCAGTCGGATTCTAGGGTGGATCACCATCACGTGTGGTCCACCATGCACTATGATTAATAGATGTTAGCATGGTTGTCAACTCTCAGTTAACTCTTAAATTTTTATGAGCATTCTTAATTCTACTGCCACAATTACCGTGTCTTTGTTTATGTGTCTGATCAACGCTATGGCATTTTATGCTATTCTGGATACTGAGTCTTCTCTCCTGTCACTTTTTAATGACACTAGAGCGTTTTTCTGAACTGGTCAATAAAATGCATTTCAAGACTTCCTCACCAAAGACTTTGTAGCACGTGATGATGCACGTGATGTTACTCTTAGATATTTATTATGTGGGCATACATGCATAGTAGTTGATTTAAAGTTTAACTAAAAAAAAAAAGTAGTTGATTTAAAGTTATAAGTATTGTACACATAAAAAAAAGTTATAAGTATTGTAATATATAAAAGACGCTTTTAGCACCATTTAAGGTTTTTTTTTTTTGTTGAATTTCTATTATTTAATCATTGTATCAGGTGTGTCACCAATTAATGTGCTCACACTGGCTTAAATTAAAAAAACAAGAGTGGCGTTGGTTTTTTGTAAAGGGCCGCCTATTATTCCAAAAAGGTAATATATTAAGTGCTTAATCTTTGGGGGTAGAAAAACGCAGGCCAGGAGGATGTATTTTTGCAGTTTCATGACTACTAATATGATTAGCTAATTTGCTTTGAGTATGTGTGCTTGTTTTGTTATTATTTATTTGTTGTGCATTGTTGTAATACTCTTTCTTTAATATTTATGCTTTTGTAAGTGTCGTTGGACATTTTTAATTAATCATCTTTTGATCCCCTCAAAAAAAAGACAAACCTTTTGGTGTGTTTTATTATATAAAAATCACCGAGAAAAAAAAAGCACATAGAGGGTCAGGTGCTTCTTCGAGAAAAATTGCAGCGGAGAGAGTAAAGAAATTGTGTGTGGCTCTTCGTGTGTAGTAGGTAGAGAAAAAAATGAAGGAAAAACCGAGACGTGCTTGGTATTAGGTTTGGAGAAGAAGGAGAAGAAGGAGAAGAACACAAGGTGTTCCAATTATCAGTTGGTACCAATATGTCTCTGTTTTTTGTTTTATTGTTGCTTGGTTAGATACCCATTTGTGGATTTATTGTGTTGTTATCCACTTTATTGGTGAAGATTTTATTTTATGGTGAATAGCCAAATTCTAATTGAAAGGACATCAATTTAAATTCTGAATTTTCGAATTAGGAGAGATATTGAGATAAATAAAAAATTCTCGCTATTTCTTAGATCATGGACCCAATTCAATCTAGCGAGATTTTTCATTTGTATGCTTTTCCACTAGTCATGTACCCATTAATTTTTATTAGTGGAGGATTTTACTAGCTAAGTCTTATGGGTTTTTTCCTTCGAATTGGGGGTGGGATTCCACGTTAAAAATTTGGTGTTTGTTGATTTTACATTTATGTTTTGTGCATCTTATTATTCACCTAGATTATTATTTCTTGCCTAAGATATTTCCAGAGCTTATTGTTAATTGTTTAGGGGGAAAGGAGACCTAGATTACTTTCGCTAGTTGCTGTTATTTGTTATCTTTTCCCAATAACTGGTATCAAAGCTCCTTGGTTGGGGCTCTGGATCTTGTTCTTAAAACAAGAGAAGGTGATCTTATTGGTACTATGATTATATTGGATTCTACTAATTACTCAATCTGGAAATCTCAAATGGAAGACTTGCTATTTTGCTAAGATTTGTGTGATCCCATTGAGGGTAAGGGCGCTAAACTGACAAGTAATTCAAGGAAGAATGGAAGAAAATAAACAAGAAGAATATTGGCATGATTAGGCAATGAATAGATCAGAGCATTTGTCATCATGTATCTAGTGAGACTAATGCCCACAACTTGTGAAAGAAATTGAGTAACTTGTTTGAGTCTATAAGCGCAAAGAACAAGGCATTCTTGATTCAAAGTTGGTAAACTAGAAATACAAGGATGGCTTCTCGATGGCTAAGCATATGAGTAGTTTTTAAAATGTTGCGAATTAGCTAAATACCATGGAGATTGTGTTAGATAGTGAGCTACTTACATTGTTGTTGCTTAGCTCATTACTAGATAGCTAGAAAGTTGGTGGTATCTTTGAGTAACTCTGCTCTTAATGGGAAACTGACTTTCAATATGGTCAAAGATAGTCCCATGAATGAAGAAACTAGGAGGAAGTGACATGGTATGGCTAGCTCATTGAGTCAAAATGAAGCTTAGTTGTAGAATCATAAGGGAGAAGCCAACATAGAAATTCTTAAAGATTTGAAGATCGCAACAAGTCAATAAGAAGGTTAAAGACTAGGAAAGACATCAAGTGCTTCCATTGCAATAAAATGGGACACATGACGAAATAATGTAGATTCCTTATGCAAGATAAATCAAGGACTAGAGGCAATAATAAAGAGAAGACAAAGACACAATTACAATTGTATTTGATGGTGAGGTTGTCATTGTCATTGATGATGATTCCATTAATCTCATATGTCAGGATTATGAATGGGTTATTGATGCTGCTTCCTAAGCACTTTACTTCCTATAGTGCTGGGATTTTGGGCAAGTGAAGATGGGCAATCAAGGGGTAAGCAAGGTTGCTGACATTGGAAAAATCTTGTTAAAGACTAATGCAAAGGCAAGTTGCACTTGAAAGATGTCAACCACATTCTTAACATGCGCCTTAGATCGATTTCAATAAAGGCTCTTGATGAAGACGACTATCATAATGCTTTCGGCGATGGTAAATGAAAGTGAACCAAAGGGACTTGGTAGTAGCAAAGGGAGAGAAACAACTATTCTTTATTGGATATCAATAAAGTTGTCTACACCTCAGGTGAATGCAGTTGAGGATGTTTTATAAATGTTTAGGTCACTTGAGTGAAAGGTCTTAACACTCTTGCAAGACAAAGGTTGCTTCCAGCTAGAGGTACATCTCTTAAAACTTGTTTTCATTGTCTTATTGGTAAGTAACATAGAGTTTCCTTCCTCACTTATCCTTTGCATAGGAGGTCACATATCGTGGATTTAATTCACACTGATGTTTGCATTATGGATGTTAAATCCCTTAGTGGTTAATCTTATTTTGTTACTTTTATTGATGACTATTCTAGAGAAACATGGGCTTTAGTTTTGAAATCCAAATACCAAGTACTTGATGTGTTCAAATGCTTTCATGCAAGTGTGGAAAGAGAAACAAGTAAAGTGTTGCAATATGTTAGAGTAGATAATGGTGGTGAAGACCTCACAACATAATAGGGTTGCATAGAGAATGAACTACACAATTAATTACAGAATTAAATGCATGCTCTCTCATGCCAAATTGCCTAAAGCCTTTTGGGGTGAAGTGATGAGAACTGCGATAGACTTAACCAACCTTTCTCTTTTTGTTCCTTTTAATGGTGATGTTCCTAAGAGGTTGTGGAGAGGGAAAGGTGTTTCATACAATCATTTGAGGGTGTTTGGTTGCAAGACATTTGTTCATATTCCTAGAGATGAAAGGTCCAAGCATGATAGTGAGTCTAAACAATGTATCTTTTGGGTTATGGTCGTGATGATTTTGGTTATAGGTTTTGGAATCCAGTTTATAAAAGGGTTATCAGAAGCTGAGATGTTGTCTTTCTTGAAAACTAGAGTGCTGGCTCCCTGCGAACGTGAGCACGTGACAAAGCTTCTTTCAATCTTGATGAAGATTTGGTGGACAAAGGCAGCATTGTTGTGCTAGGCAGCGAGGTGGAGAAGGGAGAGCTCTGCTGAACACGGAGAGGAAGAGGTTAGGCCTTAGGGGTTGTAGGGAGATTAGGCAATGAGAGAGAAGGTGGGATAGTAGGGTTTTAGGGACAAATTGGGAAAGAGGGAGAGGAAAAAAAAGAAGAAAAATCTCGGCTATCCATTTAAAAACTAATATATCTAAGAGTGAAACACTAGTTTCCCTTAGTGAGAGAGACATGATATGCTCTCCCACCCTAGTCAACATCGTAAAGAAACATCTGAATGTACACCTTAAAACAAAGCAAACTCTAAATTCAAAGTATATCAAATTCATAAAATCAACTCTAAGAGTTTGACAAGTAAACTAGCCACCACCATGACCCACTTATCAAGTTTTAATGGCCCAACTACCAACAAGCTTGTAGCTCAGTGGATAACAACCAATGTCTTGAAACTTGAGTTTGACATTCATATTCATTCCTCTGTCAATTAGCAATCTTTTCCACACCTTTCCTCAATCCATCCTCTAACAAAAGCACGTCCAGTTCTTTTGATCACCTAGGTGTTACTTCGGAGAGGGTTAATTCATTGGCAGAGCTATAATGTCCACAAGTGTTGATGAAGACCCTCGTTCAGTGACAACTCTTCCAATAGAAAATGCAGGGCGTGTGGGGATGGGAAGACTCACTATGTCACTTGCAAGCGTACGAATAACACTTGACATTGTTGGTCTATCTGCTGCATCTTCTTGTACACACAATAGACCAATGTGCATACACTTTAAAACTTCACTACGTACACATGACTTTTCTATTAATGGATCCATCAATTCCAAACTTTTGCTTTCACACCAGAGGTTCCATGCCTATAATTGTAAATGTATATGATTTAGTTGAAAACAATTGAACAAAATGAATATAAACATAAGGATAAATATGTTTTACGTCTTCGCATACATAGCAGCTTTTGTTTTTAGTTCATTGAGTTCTTTTTTTTTTTTTTCACTTTTGATCCTTGCAATATTTGTCATCATTTGTTTTCATTCCTATCTGACACAGGAACTAAAACAAGTGACAACAAATTTTGCAAGGATCAAAAGCAAAAAAAAATTACAAGAATTAAAAACCAAAACTGCTATATTTCGCAGGGACGTAAAAAACAAGTACTAAAAACATAAACCATTATATTTACAAGGATTAAAAACAAAAACTACTATATTTTACCATAACATAAAACCAAAATTGCTATGTTTGTAGGGACATAAAGCATATTATTATTACAGCAAGTTTATGAAGGGTACTAAAATAGGTAACCACAAACATTGCAGGGATAAAAACAAAAAATAAAAAATTATAGACACTAAAGAAAAAGCTGCTATATTTGCAGGAACCTTAAACATATTTAAACCTACACATAAATTGGGAAACATACATATATGAGAAGGCTTTGCCTTGATCTGACAGATAGAATTTACTGTTCCTTTTTCCACTTATGATCTCTAACAAAAGAACACCAAAGCTGAAAACATCTGATTTCACTGAAAACAAGCCTTCCATAGCATACTCAGGAGCCATGTATCCACTGTTGTGTATAAATTCATTGAATAAAGCAAGTTGATTAAAATTAAAATGTGATTGTGATGCTATATGACAATTCATAGTTGCATACTAATGTAATTCATGTGATATGCATTCTTGTACAATTGAAAGAAAGCAAAATAGTTCATACTTACTAAGTTCCCACAACTCTAGTTGTATTTGCCTCCCTCTGGTCTCCTCCAAATATTCTTGCTAGTCCAAAGTCTGAGATTTTTGGATTCATTTCATGATCTAATAAAATATTGCTAGCTTTCAAGTCTCTGTGGATAATCCTGAGTCTAGAGTCCTCGTGAAGATATAGAAGCCCTTTGGCAATGCCATTAATAATGTTTGATCGTTGTTTCCAATCCAGCCCTGCACCCTTCTCTATATCTGATGGCAAAATATAAAGCAGAGCAATTCTCAGTGTTAGTTGGTTAAGAGAAAGTGAAGAATTGAAGTGTTTTGCAACATAACATTCAAAAGCTAACGTGATAAGAAAGAATTAGCTTAGTTGTCAACGTTATAGAGTGCGTTTGTTTAAAACTTTTTTCTAAAAGAATCACTTTTTTAAAGGAAAAAAATCACTTACTGAAAATTTTAAAGTGTTTGGGAAAAAGAAAAGCAGAAATTGCTTTTTTTGAGAAGAAACTTGGAGTTGCTTCTCTAAAAAGGCATATGCGGTAAAAGAAAAAGAAGACTAAAAAAGTATTATATATGATTATAACCAACACAAATCAGCTTTTATTTATACAAGAATTTCTAAAAATAAATCAATTTTTAGAAATCGCTTTTTTTAATCACAAACAAATGGGAACATAATTACCGCTTCAGAATTGATAAATTATAAAAGATTTAAATGTCCAATGTTACATTTACGGCTATGTGAAACAAGTTGTTACAGCCAATGTTTATTAGGCACTGTCAAGATAAAGATAATTGGAGTGATGGAAGTAGTAAAACTGAACAGCACTGCCGCAATTCAAAGTTAAATTCCGCAAAGCCACAGCCACTAGCTTGCTTCTATGTTCCATCAAATGCTTAATTGGTTCAAGAAATGGATAAAAAAGTAATAAACAACAGGTTCAACTAGTTTGCGAGTCATACCAAATAAGTGGAAGTCGAGGCTTGAATTGGGCATGTATTCGTAAACAAGCAGCTTTTCATTTTTCTCAATGCAGAAAGCCAGTAGTCTCACAAGGTTTCGATGCTGCAATTTTGCAATCAATATTACTTCATTCTTGAATTCCTTCACCCCTTGAACTGAGGTTTTTGAAAGCCTTTTGACAGCAATTTGCCTTCCATCAGATAAAACACCCTGAATCGTTTCAAATTTCTAAAAATGTTGCAAGAGGAAAAAATCAAACACATAAAGATCATGTAAGATATCCTAATTTGTTTACCTTGTAGACAGAGCCAAATCCACCTTTTCCCAATTTATATTCATCAGAAAAATTATTTGTAATTTTTATAAGAGCATTCAAAGGCATTATAGGAAGGTCGGCATTCATAGTCTCCTCCTTATCAGTCTGATCTTCAGAAAATATTGAATTTAATCTATCCTCTTGCATGGCTTTTTTGTCTGCAAAGATGAAATTATCAAACATAAATAGGAAATAACTGACACAGCTTAAAAATTTTTTTAGAGTTAACGCTTAGTTGCTTACCAATTTTCTTTTTCAAGAACCAGTAGGACGTGCTGACAGCCAATACACCTACTACGACAATTCCAGCTATGACAATGATTATTATAATCCACCACCTTGTATTTTCCCCTTCTTTGGCTACATTAACAAGACAAAACAACTTGTTGCATTTATGAAAAATGGTGAGATAAGTGGAAATATTTGTTATGTTAGGCCCTGTAAATACAATTTGTAAGGAGCTTGCCTTAAAAGAGATGCAAACAAGTACATCACTAAAACTATGCTTCCAGAAGAGTATGACCTCAAGTGGCACCGAGTCCCTTGGGGAGCTACTTTAGCCTACCTCCACCTTTCCCATACTAGCCCTTAGACCACTTTATAACCAAAAATAGGGTGGTTGACCACTTTGGGACTCTTTTTAAAAACTATTTATCAAAATGGGGTTATTTTAAAACTAATCACTAAGGGCTTGTTTAGGGTGTTTGTGAGTTTTTAATTTTTAGTTTTTAAATTCCAATTTTCAAAACAAAACGTGTTTGGCTAAAATAGAGTTGAAATAATTTTTACTTAATTTTAAAATACTTTTACATTTATTTTCAAAATAAAAAAAAAATGTTTTGTGAATCTAGTTTTTAGTGTTTAAAAAAATACACATCATTATATTTGACAATGACTCTTTCTACCACCATCACTAACACCACCTCCGCCATTGTTACCATTATTGTTATCATCACCACTACCGTCACCTTTGCCACCACTACACAAACATACCCTTAACTAATTTTAACAAAATAAAAAAAAAATTCAAATGAATTTATTTTGAAACTAAAAATTTGAAAAAAAACTAAAACTAATTTTTAAAATTAAAAACTAGTTACAGTTTTTAAAATTTTCAAAATTCACAACTAAAAACTACTCCAAACAGACCCTAACATAGGATTGTTTAAAATTACAGGCAATCATTTTCCTGCAGTCTCAAAAGCTGCTAGAAAATGACTGCTAGTAGTTTTTGAAACTGCTAGAAACTAACTGGTCACAACACCCGTCATATCAATTCTAGGGACTTTTTGTGATCACTAGAAAATGACCGCTAGTAATTCAAAACAACCTCATGCCAATTATTAGTTTCAAAACAACCCTATTTTACTAAATAGTTTGTAAAAGAATCCCAAATTAATCAATGAACCCAAAAATTATAAAAGAGTTAATATAAAACTTGGACCTTAAAAGTGGTAACTTCTATGGCTTTGTTCCCTAAAGTGACACCAATACAAATTTGCTTCCAGAATTGTAAACTTGATAACAAGTTTTCCCTGTTAAGTTGTCAACATGTAAACAAATTCATCCCTCAAAAGGACTAATTGTGTAGATGAGAACTTTCAGGATCAAAGTAACACAAGTTGTCACTTAGGGGTGGGGGTATGAATTCTGAAAACTGTGACAGAACAATCTTCAAGAAAAGATGCAAGTACAAATTCTTAAACATCAATTCAAATTTTAGGGGTATGAATTTTCACTCTTGCATCTTATAAATCATAGCAAATTGGCACTAGATGAATGGTACAAAGTATTAGAGTGAGCTGAATTAAACTCATACCTTTTTGATATTCAAAAGAATGGCTGAGTCTCATACATCACAACACAACTTGGACAAAAGATTACGCCACACCTTCTTCTCCTCACAACAATTTTCAACATCCTCAAGCATATGCTCAAACATGTTCTGCATTCCTCACTAGTAATATCTCTGCTGCACTGCACCCAGCCATATCTTCTTTGAGTGCCATTTATGTGAACATATGTGTGTTAAACATTAAGAGTGTCTCTGACCCCCGTTTGTATCAAGCCATTCACAAATCCGAGCGTCACCGTCAAATTCTCCAGCACTGGTAAAATTTTGCGTCGCATCAAGCATAGGAATCCTTGGTCTTGTGGTGAGGTTGCCAAAGAAGTTCTGGTTTGAGTACCTCAGAAGACAAAAGGGGTACCACAAATAGCCGAGGCTTATTGGGGCAGTGCTGCTTGAGCAACCTGCTAGAGTTTTGGACACATGAGTGACAAAGGCTGGTGTTCACATCACCACGGCAAAGGTAGAGTCCATAAACCATGTTGTTTTGATCATCACCTGAAGTTCTATTACCAAAACCATTGCTGGTAGCAGACATCAGATGAGAGTAAGGAGATCAAATTGTTGAGGTTGGTTTGGTATGTGGTAGAGGGAGGAACAGAAGATTGGTCCAAACAAGCATATCTATAATCAAGTGATTGTGTATTGCTACTGTTCTGACCAGCAGCAATGCAAAGAAGGTATATCAATTTGACGGTAAACAACCATAGATAGAGCATTCTTAATTCTACTGCTGCTATTACTGTCATTGTTTATGTGTATGATCAACACTATGGCATTTTATGCAATTCTGGATGCCGAGTCTTTCCTCCTTTGAGTCCTGTCACTTTTCAATGACACTAGAGCGTTTTCTGAACTTGCCAATAACATGTATACAGGTCCACAAAGAAGACATTTCAAGACTCCGTCGCCAAAGAATTTTTTGTAGCATTTGAAAATACACGTGATGTTACTCTTAGGTATTTATTTATGTGGACTTACATGTATAGTAACTGTTTTAAAGTTGAGTAATGTTCTCCACCTAGCATCCACCGGTCACATGTAGTTAACTACGTGTATAAATATGGTTAACTTTGTCTCACAAATAGTTAAGAGTAAATGAATGTGATTATATACAATTATTAATTAGTACTTGTGATACTAATAGTTAAATATGCTTCAAAGTGGTTAATAGTCTCATAAAGTTATGAAATGTCTAATGATGTGGTTAACTAATTTGCCTTATAAGTGGTTAAGAGTAAATGACTGTGTGTATACAATTATGAATATGTACTTGTGGCACTAATAGTTAGATATATCTTTCAAGTGGTTGATAATGTCATGAGATTATTGAAATATATAATGGTGGTTAATTTACCTCACAAGTGATTAATAGTAAATGAATGTATGTATACAATTATTGATATGTACTTGCGGCATTAATGGTTAAATATGTCTCATAAATGATTAATATGTCATGAGGTTATTAAAATTTCTAATAATAATTAAGTATACCTTAAAAGTGGTTAACATACTTGGTGGGCGCTGGGTGAACGTTCTAAAGCGGGACATTATAATTTTTCAAATATTGTACATCATTTCATACATCACACATTTGTTTTGAATTTTACAATGCTTTTATTTATTTTTTCAATAATTCAACAAGGTGTAAAAATCTATGCATAGATAGCTTCAAATATGAATTAAACTCCAATGCCTAACCTAATTGTAATTTACGCCATTGATGAAAGTTTTATAAGGACCATGCGTCCCACAAAGTCTATCATTTATGTTGTAGCTCCTTTCCTATATATTTGTTAAGATCCACACGATGCTTTCATTTATATATTTGGGTTAAATATGTTTTTGGTTCTCAGAAAATTCATTAAATTAGGTTTTAGTCTTTAAACCTTTTTTTTATTCGTTTAAGTCCTCAAAATTTTGGAAATAGGTGGAATTGGTCTTTCACCCTAACATTTTTGCTGATGTGGCTAACAGCCACCACGTGGCAACCACATGGCATCCACGTTTCAACCAAATGACAGTCACGTGGATGCCACATGGCATTAGGGACCAATTTACCTATTTTCAAAAACTCGAGGACCAACACCATGATTTTTAAAAATGTAAGGACTAATACCAAGTTTGACCAAATCTTCAATTTTACCCTATTTTATTATTATTATTATTATTATTTAAATTATTTAACTATTATAACAGTTAACTTACATATCTAATAATTATAAAGAATTAGATATGATGATGGATGATGGTAATTCCATTAATTCTTCAAGCTCCTTTTCCAAGGGTTGCTTCTCTCAGAGAGAAAATTAAATGAGTGTAGTGAGAAGTCATCTCCTAACACATTCTAAGTAATAGGCCTTGCAAGATAGCTTTTATAGTAGCTAGAATGGGTCCAAACATGTAACAGAAACAATTACAATGTATAAATATTTTAGTCAGCAGTGTCCAACACTGGCCAGCGTGTCAGATGTAGGACTAAAAGTATCTAGGAAGACCTTAAAGAAGCCAGTATAATGTCTCGTTAAGTATTTAGTAAAAATCTCATGACCTAGCATTGCATCTAGCATTGATTCCTTTCTAGCGTCTCTAACATAAACCTTCCAATGGAAATCAACAATTCCTAGCATTGGATCTTGTGTAGGAGCTTGGGATTAGTGTTCCACGCTAGGTCTCTAATCAAAAATTAAAGGCATTTCTCATGAAAATCATATTAAAATGTGTTTTTGGTTCCTAAAAATTTGCTCAATATTAAAAAAAATTGAAAAATGTGTCAAGAAATCATTATTATTATGGTAAAATGTGTGTTTGGTCCCTGAAAATTTGATCAAAATTGACCTTAGTTCCTGCATTTTAAAATTGTGCATTTGGTCCCTAAAGACTTGGCCAAAATTAGTCTTAATCCTTGATTTTTAAAAATCATGGTTTTGGTTTTGATGCCACGTGGCATCCACATCACACATGGCTAACACATGGATGTTGTTAGCCATGTCAGCAAAAATGTTAATAAAGTTAGGGTGAGAGACCAATTCTACCTATTTTCAAAAATTTAAACCAATAAAAAAATGTTTGAGAACTAAAACCAAATTCAGTAAATTTTCGAAGACAAAAATATATTTAACCCTATATATTTTCACTTAATTTTGCAGGGTGTACCATCTATTCAAAATTTTTCCCACCGTTTCTCTTGGTATACTTTTATAAATGTGGGTTTCCAAAGGACATTTTAGCCCATACAACAGTTATAAATTCTAATGCAACGAAATTATGGAATCCATACATTAAGTACTTGATTTGATTGAATTCTTTAGAGGTTATAATTTGATTGATAAAAGAAAGGGGAAATAGCACTTACTTTCTCTAAGGTCATCTTAAATGATACTCATACCCTTAGTTTTTAAAAAATACTCGTTTTTCTCTAGATAGCATCAACAAGGGTGTGTGTGTCACTTTATTAAATGAAATAAACAGTTTGTGTGTCACATTATTAAATACACAAGGGAGGTGAGTATCTATTTAAAAACGAGAAAGGGTGTGTGTCTCATTTAAAAAGACTTAGAGGAGGTAAATGTAATATTCCCTAAAAGAAATTATTGATGTTACTATTTAAATGTGTTTGATAATTGAATTTAATTAGAATGTAATTGTAGTTTAAAGATTTTTTACACTATCATTCAATTATAAAGTGTCATATAAGATTACCTAAAAAAAAAAAATTGTCATGTATGATAATAAAACTATTCACTATTGTAATATTTAAGATGGCTTCTAAGAGCATCTCCAATGCAATAACTCAAGTTGGGTTCTTAACTCTCTTTTAATAGGTCTTTTATTGCCACATAGAATTTAAGAACACACACTAATATTTTCTCCAATAATAGAACCCAACTTGAGTTCTTAACTTATTGTTAGTGGGTCCTATTTTGTCTCTCTACTCACAAGAGAACACTCATATTAGCTTCTTTTTTTTTTTTTTTAAGTTAAACAACCTTGGTTATATAAACAACTCCTATAAGAACTTTATAAGAATCTATTTGTTTCAATAGTATTTTCAAGTTGTTTAGCTTTAATAATCAACTTAAGCAATTCCATCGGAGTTACTCTAATTGGTTGGTAGTGTAAAATTTACACCGACAATGCATAAAAATTAAACTTTCAACAATCAACAGGGATGGGTCTAGCAAAAGGAGCTAATACCCCACAAGTGGTGAACTAAGGTTTGAATGCCCACCGAGAGATATACCAACATTTAGCGTTTGACTGTACTTCAAACAGAATTGCCTCCTAAAGATGATACATGTGAGGAAACAAAAAGAAAAATATTATAATCGTAACCAAAATAGATTTTAATGATAAAAAATTAAAAATTGTGATTGAAATCTAACATGTGTGGCTGACAAAAGAAGTTATTGGTATTAGTATTCAAACGTGTTAGATAATTTAGATTATAATTCAAGATTATAATCTTCACAAGAAAATAAGATTGTATGATAAATAAAATTTTAAAAATCATGATTAAAAGTTAAATGATTATTCTTTTAGTAAACCTTTTTTTTTAATTTTATCTCCAACAACTAATTAATTTAAACACAAAACCAACTAATCCTAAAAAAAATAAAAAAAAAAACACAATACAAAATCAACTACTACAAATAAATTGTGAGTGCACATTGGAACTCTCCCAAATACATTCTACACGTTTTCCTTCTCTTACCCCTCCTCTTCCTCCCTTTTATAAGACCTATAATGAACCAATCCTTGGATAAAATATGAAAGTATAATAAATACGACATGACGATAGATAGTACTATAATTATTTTTGTATTTTTTTGTTCTGATAAGATATCATTTTCATGTTAAAAATTGAGTTTGACATGTACCAAAATGTGATGAAATTAGTTAAGAAGCATATAAATGTGATGGAATCGGTCAAGAATCATATAAATATTTTTCTTATTTACTAGTTGGATTGTGATTAGTTAAGCGCAACCTTAAGGACCCGTTTAATTTGTTACGTATTAAAGAAAGTGATTTTGATATAAAATTGGGATACTACATTTGTAAGTCCTTAAACTTTTTAGAATTTTTAAATAGGTCCTTAAACTATAAAAATTTGTAATTGAGCATCTAATCTTTCCAATTTTTATAATTAGGTTCTTGAGGTTTACAAACCGTTAATTTGAATAGAATATTCTTTATTCCCTCCTGACCCCAGGGACCTAATTACAAAAATTGGAAAAGATAAAGGACTCGATTACAAATTTTATAGTTTAGGGACCTATTTAAAAAAAAACTCAAAAAGTTCACGGGGACCTGCGGATATATGATCCTTAAATAAAACTTAGTAATGAGAGACATGTCCTGTAATTTGTGCACCTTATAAATATGCTTTCAGGGTTCCTCTTTGTTTTAGAATTTAAAAGAACCACTGAGTCACCCTATACAATAATGCATATATACAACAAATTATATAGGAAAGATTAACTGGCATTCAAGGACAGAGCTGCATTTTTAGTAGAGTTGTCAAAATGGGTCACTCGGCCTAGACCAATGTGACAGGCCAAAGTTTGAAAAGCAAGGCAAGTCAAGTTGATTTTCATAAAGGCCACAAATTTTTTGACTTATCTGGCCTGATAGACTAGGCCAAATTAACTCATTTTATTTTATTTTTTTGCATTAAATTTATATTTTTTATAAGAAAAAATAAAAAAATATCAGGTCAAATAAACTTGGTAACTTTCAGGCCAACATTTTTATAACCCATCCTGACCCGTTTGGCCCATCGAGCCAAGTCAAATTGGCCTTGTTTTTTTGGGGCCTCAAAATAAAGAGCTTAGCCCAGCCTGGCCCACCAAGCCATCGAGCCAAACCAATTTTGACAACTTTGATTTTTAGAAGGGGTTATAACTTTTCCTTTTTTTATTTTTCTATATGTAATTATTTAGAAAATATTATTCCTTACATTTCAAAATAAAAAGTTTTAACACACAAAATTTTCATATTCAGAATTTTGAGTGTTTTTTTAACTTGGTCCCTAATCTTTTCTAATTTTTGTAATTAGGTCCCTAGGCGTAATTTGACAATTTGTAAACGGGCCATTAACCACAAGGACTTGATACAAAAATTGAAAAAGATTAGGGACTCAATTACAAATTTTTATAGTTTAAGGACCTATTTAAAAAAAACCCAAAAAATTTAGAGACTTGATAATGTATTATCCCTAATAAATAATGTAGTGTTTATTTTTATAGATTTTTAAAAAAGAAACTAATTTATATTTGTTTACAATCATAAACATCATTTTAAAAAACTGATTTTTATTGAGAATTCTGGTTTTAATTATATTCTAAATTCTTTTCAACTTTTGATTATGTTCAAAAACTGAAACAAGCACATGGAAAATTTTTAAAGGTGATTTTTTTTTTAGTATTAATTATGTTTTTGGTCCTAAAAAATTTCATGAATTTAATTTTAGTCCTTAAACTTTTTTCAATGGTGTAAGTCCTTGAATTTTTGAAAATAGATGGAATTGGTCCCTCCCAATAACTTCGTTAATATTTTTGTTGACGTGACTAATGGTTGCCAAGTGGCATTAAGGACCAAAATCACAGTTTTTAAAAATGTTAGGACTAAGACCAACTTTGACCAAATCCTTAGGGACCAAAACCAAGGTTTTTGAAAATGCATAGACTAAAACCATTTTTAACCAAATCTAAATCTTTAAAGAACAAAACCACGGTTTTTTAAAAATGTAGGGACTATGACCAATTTGACAAAATCTTCGAGGACTAGAACACATTTACTATAATAATAATAATAATTTCTTGACACACTGATAAAATTTTTTTAAAAGTGAGCAAATCTTCAGTAACCAAAAATACATTTTACCCTCATAATAGTAATTATTATTATTTTTTAATAAAATAATGTCTTCAATCAATTTAAACCAAAACTTAACCAAAAAAAAAGGAGAAGAAGAAAACTGACACAAATATATGCGTAGAAAAATAACAAATATATGAACTGTAATGTAAAAAGAAGAAAATGATGCATTAAAATAATACACCTATAACTTAACAAAAAAGAAGGTGAAATGAAATTGATGTGGACAAAATGGAACAAGTAGTGTAGCAACCCACTTTTTTTAACAAAATATTATTGGATTAGAAGTGTAAAACACTGTAAATTAAAATGGACAGCTCAAAGTTCGAAACAATAAAAGAACAAGAGAAAAAGAGAGTGAGAGAAAGAAAAAGAGTGAGAATGATCATGTTCATGGATGTAAAAGAATGGAAAGCTATCAAGGAGTAAACAAGGAGAATATTCATGCCTAAAGATACAAACACTGACTCTCATGCAATAATTTTGGATGGTTAGAATTCAGAGTAAGCATTAGTTGTTACTACTTTCTTCTTATTCAACCAAACAACAATGAAGCAACGCTTGACTCTTTGACCCAACAATCATATGACTAAAAAACTTGGGATGTGGAGTAGAGGTAAGTGGTCCTTTATAGTGCACAAGGTGGTATATTAGGACTCGAAATGGTAGAAATAAATCACAGCGGTTCAAAAACACAATATGCCATCAAATCATTGAAGATTTGAGACCTTTTTTAGAGAGACTTAAAGATCATTAGAAGCATGGAAATTCTCATGGAGAAATATGAATTCATCCAAGCATTGACGCAATGGAAACTTGAACAATATGAAGTAAGGGTAGCCATAGGGGTGTGCCCCCAACATTGTGGATGCATCTTAACACCTTTTTTCTCTTGTACGAGTGTGCCACAAGGGTGTGGAAAATACCACAACATTGTGGGCGCATCCGTAGTGACTCAATCCCCCTAGTGCAAAAGTGTTGTAGGGGCATGGGAAATCCCACAACCATGTGACACACAACAGGCATATGTTTTTCAATTTATTGCTTGTTTTGAGTTGGGCTTGGACCCTTTGTACATTCTAGGTATAAATATACCTTTTTGGGATTGTTAAAGGGTTCCAAACTTTGTTTTATCGCAATGGCTTACGAAAAACAAGTTTAATTCTTCAAGGAATTAATGAATTAATTAAAAAAAACTTACTGGGTTTAATTGAATATAGCTAGCATGAAAGTAGGGGTCAATTCAATTAAACACATCTCTATATCTTAAAAGGCAACAAAGGTTACATTAGGTTAATTTACCTTCAATAAGAATCAAATTGAACACTTAGGTAAGAAAATTAGTCTAATAGGAAATCATTGTGCAAACCCCCAATACTAGAAGTTTTCTTCTATTGATTTTCCCTAAATTCTAATTGCTTACTTGCTTTAATGTCAAATTACATCCTAACCCGTTGCGATGAAAAAAGGTTCACAATAATACAATGTGAGTAAGACACCAATTAAATTTTTAGTGGGCATAATTTTGTCATACAACAGATTTTAAATTAAGAAAGAAAATATGGAAACAAACTATATAATATTTTTAGGGTCAACATACTTACAAGAATAAAATATTAATCCAAATGATCAATATTTAGGAGCCTTTTATGAATATAGAGTAAAAGGGAGTATCAAAAGAATACTTGTTGGAGTGGAAGAGTAAGAAATAAGGTTAATAAAAAAAATTAACCTTAGAATTTTAGTAAGCACTAAGAAATACCCCATTCTAAGAATTTTTAAAAAATTTATAATTTTGGTCCCTCTAAAATTGCGGATTTCCTTAATTTTTAAAATTTTAGTCAAAAATTGGATGACCAAATTGTGAATTTTTAAAAATTGGAAGACTAAAATCATAAAATTAAAAATAAGGAGACCAAAATCATATATTTTAAAAATTAAAGGACTAAAATTACAGAATTAAAAATAAAAAAACTAAAATTAAAAATTAAAAATTATAGAAAGACTAAAAATGTAATTTAGCTAAAGAAAAATGAATGTGACAATCGTCCCTCAAGTCAAAACCTACCGGACCGGCCCATCTCACATTGAAAAAGTCAATAAGTTTCCACACTCTTCGAAAATATTGAAAAATATATTTCCTAACATGATAATTTTATGTCTCCTCAAGTCAAATTCAATTAGTTCAGTTACGAGATATAAATTCTGAGTACACAGGTTTGAACTCTCGTGATACGAGATATTACTTGATCATAGATAGTATTATAATTATTTGAAAAAAATAGGTTATGCACTAACACTGTAAATCAGTTTTACATTGTTATTCAATTACAAATATTATATGGTAAATTTGTTGACTTTTACAATAATTATTTTAAAAATGTTACCAATGATGTTTTTTGATTGATTGACAGTGTAAAATTTTTTATATTGACAATACATAGCCATTAAGCTTTATTTATTTTAGTGTTTGTTTTTTTTTTTTGTTATGATAAAATGTCGTTTTCATGTTGAAAAGTATGTTAGGAGGATACATATGGAATTAATAACTGAGTTTGACATTTACCAAAATGTGATGGAATTGGTCAAGAAGCATATAAACCTTAATATTCCTAAAACAGTTTGGTTTAGTGCCAGAATGTGCAATATAGTATATGATCTTGAATATAAGGATCTTAGAAAAAACATGAGTTTATATTAATTAAGTGTATGACAAATATCGAAAAGTAGTGATCAAGCAGTTTGGTTTAGATGTATATAGGTCTTTCTATTGTTAATATACACAAGTTTGAAACATCCAAATACTTTTTTTTTTTTTTTTACGGGCGGGGAACGGGGATTATGATTAGTTAAGAATTAGATACTACTATTATTTACAATTAATAACTCAGTTTAACATGCAAATTTCCTATCTTGTTTACAACTAATATAGGTTTCGAGTGATAACTTTTTTATTTTTTACAATGCATCTTCACTAAATGATTAAATCTCAATCTATTCATTTAAAACAAAGCAGGCAACTAATCCGGTTGGCTATTGGTTTGATTTAGGCTAAATTGTATTTTTGGTCCTCCTATTTTTTTCAATTTGCAATTTTGGTCCCTCTATTTTTTTAGAGACATTTAGTCTCTTTAGTTTAAAAAATCCTCAATTTTGGTCTCATCGTCCAATCTCTTGCGTTAACCGTTTAGTGATTTAATGTTGACTCTGACATATCATCGTTGACTCTAATATTGACTCAGACTCAGACTCTGACACGTTATTAAGTATTGGTATATTAGAGTCAATGTTAAATTAGTAATAGTCAACAGAAGAGATTTGATAACAAGACTAAAATTGCGAATTTTAAAAATAGGGAGACTAAATGTTTCTAAAAAAAATAAGGGGACCAAAATTGCAGATTAAAAAAAATAGGGGACCAAAAATAAAATTTAGCCTTTGATTTATTATCCCTTATAATAAAAAAAGTGCACTTAATTAATTAACTGTTTCACCAAACAAACTATGGCTCTTTTATTTTATTTTATTTAAGAAAATGGGGTATGTATTGACTGTGTAAAACAGTTTACATCGTTATCCAATCATAAACTACTATGTATGGTAAGTTTGTTGACTTTTATATTAATTACCTTAAAAGTTATACCAATAATAATTTCTGATTGATGACAGTGTAAATTTTTTTACACTAACAGTACGTAGTAATTAAACTCATTTTATTTTACTTTTACACTTCAACTAAATAGAAGTTTTTTTTCAGAACATGCACCTACTAGACAATATTCACTTTTAAATGTTAAGGAGTGTTATAAACTCTACTTGTGAGTCGTTACAATGCCTGTCAGCACCTAGCTTCATATAAATGTATAGTTGTAAATTCTAGTAGGCTCATGATGGGGCATCATATTTTGGACTTGGGTTAAATTGGGTTATGGGTCCATGTTTTATTTTATATATAAAAAAAATACTTCTTATTTCTTAATAGCATAAATAATGTAATATTCATTCTAATTATATATATAATAATTATATAAAATAACCATTTTCCAAACACATTATACTAATTTAATAACTAATTAATAATATTGTTATATTTTTAAATTAATACATTAAACATAACTATTTAATAAGTAATATATTTACAAGTCATAACTTAACGAAGTCCATTACAAAAAAATTTAGAAGGTTATTACAAAATAACTAAGAGTTCAACGTATCACAGAAAAATATAGGATCTCATAAATAAAAAAACATAAACACATCATGTCACATATTAATTAAATTTTTATTTTTTTTTAAGTTTTGGGCCGGTGGATTGGTTCGACCTAGGCTCAGCCCTTGTGAAATGTAACCCCGGTCCAACCCATTTCCACTCATTTTTAAGAATTGAGTATGAAATATTGAAATGATCAAGTTATAATTTTAAAACTGTTGTTGATTGTTGATTTTTTTTAAGTTAAATTAATCTGTAGGTTCCCAAACTATTTAGGAATTTTTAATTAGATCCTTCAAACTAAAAAAAATTGTGATTGGATTCCTAAATTAAAAAAGTAGGTCGTTGGAGTTAGTTTCTGACAGTTTAAAACTACAAAAAATGACAATTTATGATGATTTTAAAAATTCTATGGATTTAATTACAAAAATTTTGTAAAATCAAAGATCTAATTATAAATTTTTTTAATTTGTGGACCTAATTAAAACATTCTAAATAATTTAGGAACCTAGAGATTAATTTAACCTTAAAATTATCATTTCCTTAACTTTTTTAAGCATTCGACATGAATGTGATATAGATATGCAATAAGTAAATTGTAAAGTATTTGTACGTTATAAACTAAGTTTTTGGTTACACAGAGAGAGACAGCCACCATCGGCACTAGTTTATCGTGAAGGAATGAATATATTTAAGCATATTGATATTGCATGGAGTACTAACAATACGTTTTTTAACACACTCTTTTTAACACGCATCTTACTATTGATTAAAATTTATTAAAAATTACAAAATTAAGAGATATTCATTAAATGAGAGGTGAGATTCATTAAAATTTGTAATTTTTAATAAATTTAAGCCACTTAAAAGAATGTGTTAAAAAGTATATAGTTAGCATTTCTCTTGATATTGTTTCAAAGATATCATGTTTTCTAATTAGGATAAAACTTAGCGATTGTTTTTAGGGATTTTTTTAGTGTTATTTTCTACTTTCTCCGTCCCTTTTTTATGACTTTTAGCAAAAAAAAAATTGTCCCAAATTAATTGTCGTTTTACAAAACCAATAAAACATTAAATATTTTTTCCTATTATACCCTTAACCATTATTACAATGAGTGAGAGTAATTGTTATTATGCAGTAAATAAGAAAAATCTAATTAATTAAAGAGATAAAAGGTATATTACGAAGTTACATAACATTTTTTATGAAATTCAAAATATTAATTATATTTCTTAATACCTGTGCCGAAATCTTAAACGTCATATAAAATGAGATGGAGGAAGTAACCAAAATTCAAGTTTCAGCTTGATAATTTATATTAATTTTAATGTAAATCTTTATTATATAGATTAATGATGTGAAATTCAAATTCTAATGAGAGAACAACACTCCACACCTAGGGGACTGAATTTAAGTGTTGTCTGACTTTTTAGTCTTTGAAAAATGCCAACTAGGCACTAGCTAAGAAATCAAAAATAGAAAGAAAAAAAATATTATTGAAAACACTCCTCTATGATTTCTAATGCAACTCTAATGTAAATTTCAATAAAAACTTTCAATATATTAATTCTTTACCCATTGTCCATTAGCCTTTCTTTTCCAGGTGCTGGTTCTTCTTATTTAATGTCACTTTTTTTAGCATTTTCTTCCACATTTCACAATGCCCATTACCCAGGTCGTGCTTTATTAGTTAAATCCATAAACATGTAGGTAGCTGAAATTGGCACCTACTCTTTCAAAACTTGAGTTTGACATTCATGTTAAAGGCTCAATCTTCTATCAAGAAACCTTTTCCACTCCCTTACCAATGTAACTATAAAACGAATCAATTTCGATAAGGTTATAGCAAATCGATAATGATATTTGCACACTATCTTCACCATACTATTCTTACACATGCTTTTTTTTATAAAAAAACAAGAAAAACACATGTTCCAAGATTCTCTCTTTATCTATTTTTTTTTCAAACAAACAAGTCGTAAACAATAGTATGATAACTTGATGTTCGAATAACATAATAACCCGTGATAATAAATACAATTAAGCTAACTTTCAAAAAATATAAAAATACAATTAAGCTAAAATATACTTTCCGAAACTAAATCATTTTTATGCACCAAAATTTTTTGTCATCTTCCTAAAATCATATTAATTTTCTATGCTTAGATAACTTATACACAGATTTCCTGCATCCTGCAAGAGCTAAGAAGGAAAGCATCTCCAGTTCTATTTTTCACCTTGGTATCACTTCGGAGACCGTTACTTCATTGACAGAATAATGCGTAGAAGTGTTTGATGAAGACTCTCGTTCAGTGACAGCTCTTCCAACAGAAAATGCAGGGCGTGTGGGGACAGGAAGACTCACTGTGTCACTTGCAAGCATATGAACAACACTTGACATTGTTGGTCTATCTGCTGCATCTTCTTGTACACACAATAGACCAATGTGCATACACTTTAGAACTTCACTACTTACGCATGACTTTTCTATTAACGGATCCATCAATTCAAAACCTTTGCTTTCACACCAGAGGTTCCATGCCTATAACAGTAAATGTATATGATTTAGTTAAAAGCAATTGAAGAAAATAAATACAAACATAAGGTTAAATATGTTAGTAGTTTTTGTTTTTAGTCCCTATAATTTTTATTTTTGCTTTTAATCCTTTGGTATAATTGTAGGGAATAAAACATGTAGTTAACGACAAACTTATGGCAGATACTAAAATAGGTGACATCAAAAATTGCAGAGATTAAAAAAAAAAATTACAGGGACTAAAAGCAAAAACTGTTATATCTGCAGGCACCTTAAACATATTCAAGCCTAAACATAAATTAGGAAACATACATATATGAGAAGGCTTTGGCCCTGGTCTGACAGATGGAATTTACTGTTCCTTTTTCCACTGATGATCTCTAGCAAAAGAACCCCAAAGCTGAAAACATCTGACTTCACTGAAAACAAGCCTTCCATAGCATACTCGGGAGCCATGTATCCACTGCTCAAAATCAATGTAACAGTAAACTTTATCAATCGCATGTTGCATGTAAATTCATCAGATAAAGCAGGTTAAAAATAAAATGTGATGCTATGTAGCAATTCATAGTTGCATACTCATGTAATTCATATGAAGAATTTGGCTTGGTATGCAATATTTTTATACAATTGAAAGAAAGAAAAATGGTTCATACTTACTAAGTTCCAACAACTCTAATTGTATTTGCCTGCCTTTGGTCTCCTCCAAATGTTCTTGCCAATCCAAAGTCTGAGATTTTTGGATTCATTTCATGATCTAAAAGAATGTTGCTAGCTTTCAGGTCTCTGTGAATAACCCTTAGTCTAGAGTCCTCATGTAGATATAAAAGCCCTTTAGCAATCCCATTAATAATGTTTAATCTGTGTTTCCAGTCCAGATGGGCACCCTTCTCCTTATCTGAAGACAAAATATAAAGCAATGCAATTCTAAGAAATAGGACTAAATCCATAAACATGTCATTCTAAGAAATATGCCTATATCCATAGCAAATATGGCCTAGGTAGCAATTGTGTGTGTCTGTATGTTTGTATATGTACTAAGACTCTGAGAAGTTTTATATCTGAATGTATATATTAAGATATTCCATCAAATGGTTGACTTGCTACATTGACGAGAAATGTAATAATAAACAACAGGCTCATTGTTTTGGAGTCATACCAAATAGGTGGCAATCAAGGCTTGAATTTGGCATGTATTCATAGATAAGCAGCTTTTCATTTTGGTCAATGCAGCAAGCCAACAGTCTCACAAGGTTGCGATGCTGCAATTTTGCAATCAATATTACTTCATTCTTGAATTCCTCAACGCCTTGAACAGAAGTTTTTGAAAGCCTTTTAGCAGCAATTTGCCTTCCATCTGGTAAAACACCCTAGAACATTTTTCAAATTTCTAAGTAAGAATGTTGCAAGGGGAGAAATCAAACAAGTAAATATCTTGTCTGTTATCCTAATTTATTACCTTATAGACAGGGCCAAATCCACCTTTCCCCAATTTATGTTGATCAGAAAAATTATTTGTACTTTTTAGAATAGTACTCAGAAGCATCATTGGAAGGTCAGTGTTCATACTCTCCTCCTTGTCGGTTTGATCTTGAGAAAACATTGAATTTAGTCCATCCTCTTGAATAGCTTGTTTCTCTGCAAAGACGAAATTATCAAACATAAGCAGGAACTAATAGGATAGCCTCAGCTTATAGAACTTTTGAGAGTTAATGCTTACCCTTTTTCCTTTTCAAGCACCAGAAGTAGTATGTGCTGATAGCAAACAGAGCAACTACTACAGTTCCAGCTACGACAATGATTACTATAATCCACCACCTTGTGTTATCTCCTTCTTTGGCTGCATTAAGAAGACAAAACAACATGTTCATTTGTGAAAAATGGTGAGAAGTGAAAATATTTGATATTTTTAGGACATGTAAATACAAATTTTAAGGAGTTTGCCTTTATTTTGTGCTTAGTTTAAAAGTGACTGCAAACAAATACATCACTAAAACATGCTTCTGGAAGAGTATTAGCTCAAGTGGCACCAAGTCCCTTCACCGTAGACCACTTTATAACCAAAGGCATAAAACTAATGAATATAAAATTTTGCCCTTAAAAGTGGTAAATTCTGTCGCTATGGTCCCTAAAAGTGTATGCCTACACAAATTATTAGAAGTATCAACTTGATAACAAGTCTACCCTATCAAGTTATCAACATGTAAACAATTTCATTCCTTAATTTGTGTAGATGAAAACTTTGAGGATCAAAGTATCACCGGTTGTCGCTTTGGGGGACCGGGGGTTATGAAAGAAAAGATGTTTATGTACAATTTCTTAACCATAGATTCAAAATTAGGGGCATGAATTTTCACTCTTTGCTTCTTATAAATGATAGAAGATTGGTAGTTGATGAATGGTACAAAAGTATCAGAATGAACTGAATCATAGCTGAAAGAATTAAACTCATACCTTGCTGAGGAGCTGGCGCAGCAGGCAGTGTATCATTCAAAAAGAATGGCTGAGTTTCATACATCACAATACAACTTGGAGAAAAGATACGCCACACCTTCTTCTCCTCACAGCAATTTTCAACATCCTCAAGCATATTGCTCAAACATGTTCTGCATTCCTCACTAGTAATATCTCTGCTGCACTGCACCCAACCATACCTTCTTTGAGTACCATTTATGTTGAACATATGAGTCCCAAACATCAAGGGTGTCTCTGCCCCCATTTGTATCAAACCATTCATCAAAATCCTAGCATCACTGTCAAATTCTCCAGCACTAGTAAAATTTTGTGTCGCGTCAAACATCGGAATCCTCGGCCTCATGGTGAGTTTGCCAAAGAAACTCTGGTTTGAGTACCTCAGCAGACAAAAGGGGTACCATAAAATAGCTGAGATACTGTTGGGGCAGTGCTGCTTGAGCAATCTGCTAGAGTTTTGGACACATGAATGGCAAAGGCTGGTGTTCACATCACCACGGCAAAGGTAGAGTCCATAAACCATGTTTTGATCATTACCTGAAGTTCCATTCCCAAAACCATTGCTGGTAGCAGAATCAGATGAGAGGGAAGAGATCAAATTGTTGAGGTTGGTTTGGTATGTGGTAGATGGAGGAACAGAAGATTGGTCCAAACAAGCATATCTATAATCAAGAGGTTGTGTATTGCTACTGTTCTGACCAGAAGCAAAGCATAGAAGATATATCAGTTTGATGATAAATAACCATTGACAGATCATTCTTCTTTTGCTGCAATCACCACTGTGTTTGATCAACATAAGTTATGTGAGGCTGGTACCTTAGAGGCCTAGATTTCATAGCAATATATGATCAATTTGTCAAACGTTTGACATTGATGTACCATGCACATTTTCATGATCTGAGAATATTATTGAAACGGCTACTTGTAGCGTAAATTTTCTGACCATACACTATAGTACATTTGAAACCAATATAGAATTACAAAAACGATTTAATTAAAATGCACTGATAAAGTTGTTTATAATAATTATTTTAAAAGTCATATATAGTATAACTTTTTATTAGTTGATAAGAAAATTTATATTGAAAATGCATAAAAATTACACTATTAGAAAAACTCAAAGAATATTTTCCTATAACCCAGCATAATCGGGCGAGCAATTTATTTAACATTATTAATCTTGAAATAGCTTAGTTCACATTAGGGGAAGCGCGTAGGTGGGAATGGGCCAGGTAGGATAGAAATTTCTGACATTGATAAAGCAATAATATAAAGTGTGGTCAACATTGGTACCTCTGAGAAAAGTAAACCATATTGGAGCCTCCATTTCTTTTTCTTTTTCTTTTTTTTTTTGGGTAGGATTTGGAGCCTCCATTTCCCTTGTTAATAATTGAGTTTATGTTAATTAATTATACATATGCCAATATGCGATCGAACGTCTGCATCATGTTTGGTCAATATATAATTAAATGTTTAAAATATATGATTGGTGATCCAAACACTACGTAATTTTTTTTGGTCTTTTCGCCGGCAGGATTAGGACTACATACTGACTGCGTCATTAAAAGGAGAAAAAATAAAGGGAAAGTATACTATGGCTATGATCAACGAAAAATAAACAAACTTGTCTCAATCTCACAGCTTGAATGAATACAATAAAGGGTCAAGCGTGCTGGTAAGTTTGCACTTATTAACCTTACCTAAATATGTGTTGGAAGGTTCTCCTTTATAAATACTAATTATGAGGATACTTGGTTAAAATCAAGAAAATAAAATATGCTTAATTGCATTTTTTTATTTCTCTTTGATTATGTGTGTGATATTAGCTTTTTAAATTATTTTTTTGAGCTAGTCAAATCTCTCTATTTTTAAAATTAAAGAAATTCAGTCCCTCATTGTTTTCTTATATCTAAAACCTTCAAAATTTCACTTTCTACTCAAAATCTTTATAAATTGAATCAATTAAAATGTCTTCTAGTCAAAATAAATAGGAAAGTATATTATGGCTATGATCAACGAAAAATAAACAAACTAGTCTCAATATCATAGCTTGAATACAATCATGGGTCAAGCGAGCTGGTAAGTTTGCAACCCTACCGTAAATACGTGTTGGAAGGATCTCCTTAATAATTATGAGCACTCTTGGTTAGAAACAATTAAAAAAAAAAAGATTAAATTGCACTTTTAGTCTCCCTATAATATCTAATTCATAATTTTGGTCCCTCAATTTTTAATTTTGCAATTTTAGTCCCCCAATTTTGTAAAATCCAAAATTTTGGTCCAACCATTAAATGTTCATCCGTTGACAATTAAAATTGTAAAATTGACTATAACGTGATAGTAAGTAGATAACATGGATTCAATAATATTTAGGCTAAACTACACTTTTGATCTCTCTATAATATCCAATCCGTTATTTTGGTCCCCCAATTTTTTAATGATGCTATTTTAGTCCTCCAACTAAATTTATGATTTGAAAAATAGTAAAATTAAATAATTGAAGGGGAATTTGAACCCATGACTGTCCCCTTCTCTTTCACCATCTAAACCACTAAGTCATTTAGCTTATTTAGTTATAATATAAACATTATATTATATGTAACAAAAATAAATATAATTTTTTTTAAATACTTATTTAATGTTAAATCTAGTTCTTAAAACTAGAATGAAAGTGGATTATAATATTAAAATATGTATTTAATGTTAAATCCAGTTTTTTTTTAATCTTTTTTTAACACATCACTAATTGTTAAAAGGATAAATTGCACTTTTGGTCCCTCTATTTTTTCCCAATCCATAATTGTGTTCCCCTTATTTTTTTTTTAGAGCTATTTAGTCTTTCTATTTTAAAAAATTCATAATTTTAGTCTCGTTGTCAAATTTCTTGTGTTGACCGTTAGCGGTTTAACGTTGACTCTGTCGTGTCAAAACTTAAGTGGCATGTTAGAATCAGAGTCAATGCTAGAATCAATGTTGACACATCAGAGTCAACGCTAAACCACTAATGGTCAATGCAAGAAATTTGATGACGAGACCAAAATTACGGATTTTTAAAAATAGGAGGACTAAATGTCTCTAAAAAATAAAGGGGCCAAAATTGCAAAATTTTTAAAATAAGAAAACTAAATGTCTCTAAAAAAATTAAGGAGAACAAAATTGCGAATTGAGAAAAACAAGGAGACTAAAAATGTAATTTAGCCTTGTTAAAAAGATAATGGTTTAATTATGTTTTTAGTGCATAAATTTTGGGATAATTCTGTTTTTGGTCCACCAAATTAAAAAAATTATTTTAGTCCCTACAATATCAAAAAATCCAGTTTTAGTCCTTCCCAACAGATGGCGTTAATTGAAGTGGCTAAAAGTGATGACGTATCTCGCGGAAGTGTATACGTGGCAAATGTTGGCAATGCCACGTCATTACTTTTCGCCACTTCTGTTAACGTCGTCTATTGCGAGGGACTAAGAATGGATTTTTTGAAATTATAGGGACTAAAATAATTTTTTTCAATTCAGGGGATCAAAAATGGAATTACCCCAAATTTCAGGGACTAAAAACATAATTAAGCCAAAAGATGATTGTAGCCTAAAATAAATAATATAATATTAGTGACGTGGTAGAAAAAGATGAGAAAAAAACTAGGGTAAGAAAGGAGATGAAAGACAAAAGTGGTTGTATGATTATATTTATTGTATGAAAAATATATTAAACAATAAATTATATAGTTTATTTATTAAAAATTTTATATTTATTTTTTATATAATTTTTTAAAAAATTAGATTTAACATTAAATAAATATTTTAGAAAAACTATTTATTTTTGTTATATATAATATAGTGTTTGTATTATGATTTAAATAAGTTAAATGGCTTAGTGGTTTAGGTGATGAAAGAGAAGATAAAAATCATGGGTTCAAATCCCCCTTCAGGTATTTAATTTTACCATTTTATAAATCATAAATTTCATTGGAAGAATAAAATCGTGTGATTGAAAAATTGGGGGACTAAAATTATGAAATTAAAAATTAGGGGACAAAAATCACAGATTGAATATTATATGAGGATCAAAAGTGTAATTTAACCTAAAAGAAAATATGCTTAATTGCTTTTTTTTAATTTCTCATATTTTGATTATGAGTGTAATATTAGTTTTTTAAGTTTTTTTGAGCTAATCAAATCTTTCTATTTTTAAAACTAAACAAATTAATTTGATCCCTCATTGTTTTTCTTATATCTAAAACCTTCAAATTATCATTTTCTACTCAAAATCTTTATAAATTGAATCAATTAAAATGTCTTCTAGGCAAAATTCATCTATCAAACATCAAATTCTATCAAAATATAAAAAAGCTCAAATTTTTCTCTCCTCAAGCCTTATTCTTACATCTTATAAAATCCATCGAACTTTATCAAATTTCCATTAAAATTTTATATATTATTTCTAAACTTTTAAAATTATTTCATATTGTAAATCTATCATAAACTCTTAAATATTTGGATAGATCATAATAATTTGAGAGTTTTATGTAGAAAAAAATTAATAAAGGGACTAAATTTACTTAATATTAGAAATAAAAGGGCTTAATTAGCTTGAAAAAATCTTATTAAGGGATCAAATTATACAGTATACACAGTCCAAACTTCAGAGATTTAAAGTACAATTAAACCAAAATAATACATGTGAAACTCTGTAAAAAATAAAACTCATAAATAATATAAATAAATCAATGAAAACTGTACATATGAATTAATTAAATTAATTTTAAACCTTTTCCCATACACCTGATACTTTCAACATATTAGACAAATAAAATTAGTTTCAGTTAAAATGATATTTACACGCGCACACAAACCTGTATATATATGAAAGTACAAAAGGAAAAGCAAAAAAGTGTGAGAATATCAATTAAGTTAACATGAAAACTAATATACATCATATCACAATTCTTTCCCATTTTTCTCTCACCGCCCACACACATATATAAATTTAAAAATAGTAGCATAATATTATAAATAAAATAACATTTTTTTGCTGTAGAATAGTACAAATATTTTATTTAAATATTTTACGCAATTATTTTCAATATTTTATTTGCAAATATTACTTATCTTGACCATACAACCAAATTTAAATGAATTAAAAACAATTATTTGCTATCCATAAATTTGGACCATACAACCTAATTTAGAGTGCATCATGATTTAATCCACTAATATTTAAGGCTGAATATATCCTTAATTATTTGTTTATTTTAAAGACAAATTCACTTTAATATTCTCTAATCTCAAAATTAAGATTAAATTAATCTATAGGTCCCTATAGTTTTATAGAGTTTTAATTAAGTCCCTATAATTAAAACGCTTTAAAAAATTATTATAGTTTAAAAAATTTGTAATTAAATCCCTATACGCTAACGGTGTATAACTTCGTTAATTTATGTTTAACTTATTAATAAAGGTGCTGAAGGTGGGAATTGAACCCTCAACTTTGAAGTCTACCAACAATACTAAAATCACTAAGCAAATAATTTTATTTGATATATAAATAAAAATTATATTATATATAACTTAAACAGAAGACAAAAATTACACATATATTTACTGCTACTAAATTAAATAATATTAATATTATAAACTAATAATATTAAAATTAATATTAATTAGTATATATTTATAAAGATATTAATAATATTAAAATTAATATTAATTAGTATATTATTTATAAGATATAATAATATTAAAATTAATATTTATAATATAAATTAATAATATATATTAAGGATCAAATTACACATATATTTACTACTAGTAAATAAACAACATAATATATAAAATAAAACAGACAATAACTTATACATTTAATACTATATATCTTAATTATAACTTAATCACTCTATTTTAAATAATATTTTTTTATAAAATTGTGTTGTTTTAATTTTTTATTTTTTCTTTGCACTGAAATAAGATATTATTATGGATGAAATAATTTTTTATATATATTTCACTAAAAAAAAGTATATTTATATCATATATTTCCAGTTAATCTTCTTCTGATATATTTATATCATATCTAAAATATTTAAATTTTTTTAGAAGTTTATTAATACATACTAATTTATATATATATTAGTGAACTCTGAGGATGAGGATTCAAACTTATATTTTAGTGAACTGTAGGGTGAGGATTCAAATTTCATTCATGATGACAAGTATATATTATTAATTTATAAATATTAAAATTAATTTTAATATTATTAATATCTAATAAATATATACTAATTTACATTTATTAATTTATATTTATTAATATTAATTTAATATTATTAGTTTATATAATGTTAATATTATTTAATTTAGTAGTGGTAAATATATGTGCAATCCTGGTCTTCTGTTTAAGTTATATACTATAAATTTCACTTATATACCAAATAAAGTCATTGGTCTTGTGGTTTTAGTGTTATTAGTAGACTTCAAATGTGAGGGTTCGATTTCCACCCTCAACACCTTTATTAATGGAGTTATAATAACATTAACGTGTAGGGATTTAATTACAATTTTTTTAGACTATAAGGACTTTTTTAAAGTGTTTTTAACTGTAAGACCTTAATTAAAAACTGTATAAAACTATAGGGAGCTTCGAATTAATTTAAACAAAATTAATGTTTTTTCTCCTTAGTCCATAACTCATCTATGGCAACTGATGTTACCAATTATTTTTGTTTATAACCAAATTCGTGATACCAAAAAAAATTACAAATATATTCGTTACTCCATATTTAAGTTTAATTAGCTACACGTATATACTATTACAGTCTAAATTTGGTAGTTGCCACACGCAATTGTGATTAGTTAATGGTAGTATTATTTATTAATTAAAAAAGAAGGTAGGTAGTAGTTTGTTTGAACACGGACAGCTTATCTGCTTAATCTTCAGCACACGACATGATATTGGAATATTTCAAGGATCAAGTAACATCAGACATCTTTGCATTTACATTACAGATCACCTCTTTTTTCTTCTATATATGGGTTGTAGAAACAATACCATATAACTATATATAGAAGCTATTGTTTATAAATTCAATTATTGAATCATAAAAGATTTTAATTTTATATTGATAACTTCGTATAGGTAGAAGGTCATATATTACTGGAGGAAAAAGTATTTGATTTTGCTAAAGTTTACTTTTTTTTCTTAAATAGACACCTTAAATTTTAATTTTATCTTAATTAATATTTAACTTTTATTCATTATATAAATAAATACCTTAAATTTTAACTTTATCTAAATTGATCTTACACTTTAGTTTATCTTATTGAAATTGAAATTTTACTTCTTTTGTAAATAAATACTTTAAATTTTAATTTCATCTCAATTAATTTTTAAATTTTATAATGTTTATAACCTTCAAATTTAGTTTCGTCTCAATTAATCCTTAAAATTTATCCCTTTAACAAATAGTTTTTTATATTAAATTGGAGTTAAATTACTAATGAAAAAGAAATTCCAATCATATATTTATCTTAAATATCAATTGTTCATTAGTTTCATTTTTACAAATCATTTTTTCAAAACATTATAACACAATAAAATTTAAAATTGAAAAATTAAAAAAAATCAATTTCTTATTATTTTCTCTTTTTGTTTTAAAGTTAGTATTTTTTTGATATTTTCATATATGGAAAAATGAATTGTAATAAAAAAAGGGTAAAATATGTTTTTAGTTCCTCTAAAATTTGTCAAATTTGGTTTTACTCCCTCTAAAATTTTTTGTCCTATTTTGGTCCCTCTAATTTGAAAATACACCACCTTTGGTCCTCAAAGTGGTTTAGATAATGCTTTATAACCATTATTAAATGTTATTTTGAGGACTAAAAATGATACATTTTCAAATTAGAAGGACCAAAATAGGACAAAAAATTTTAGAGGGACTAAAACCGAATTTGACAAATTTTAGAGGGACCAAAAACATATGTTACCACGAAAAAAAGATAAACGAATGACTAAACATTTAAGATAAATAAATTTTTAGAATTTTATTTTTTATTATTAATTTAATTCTAACTTAATAGAAAGAATTATGTATAAATAATATAAAGTTTAAGAATTAATTAGGATGAAATCGAAATTTAAGGCATTTATTTGTAAAAACTTAAATTTCAAAATCAATTAAAAGAAAATTAAAATTGATGACATCTATTTGTAAGAAATAAAGTTTACAAATTAATTTAAATAGATTAAAATTTAAACTATTTTTGTACAAAAGGGGTAATGTTTTGAAGATTTGTTTAAAGGGGTAGAAAATAGGTTGGGTTTCAACAAGACTTTGTTTAAATATGTCTAGCATATTAAAAAAAAAAGGCTTAAATAACTTTTTTATCCCTATAAAATAGGGTTTCTTAAATATAATTTTTTTTGTCTCTATAATATTTTTTGTTTTATTTTGGTCCTGCCATTAGGTTTGACTATTAAATCTAATGGAATGATTAGAAGAGAAAACGCAAAAATTATAGGAACCAAAAAATTAAGAGGACCAGAAAACAACCAAAATTAAGAAAACCAAACGAAAACAATCTTATATTATAGGGACAAATAGTTATTTAAACCAAATTTATAAAAATTAAACCTTCAAACACTGCAAATGTATTGATGGAAAACAGAAAAATTAAACCTACAATGAATGTAATAGTGACCAGCCAAAAAACTTATTAACTACACTATCACCCCTTAATTGTTTGAAAATAGAACACTGACATCCTTTGTACATTACACTAATACCCTTTATATGTTACACTGACATCTTGTGTTACCTAATAAACACGTTACATTGTGTATTCCTATAAGGGGTGTTGTTGTAGATGTTAAAAAAAAAGGTGGTCATGTGTAATGTCAAGAAACTTTAGGGGAACAGTATGCTATTGTAATTTGCTCATATATAATAGTAACATCGTGCATCCGTCTTCTATTTTCTTTGTTAATCCACTCTCATCTGCTACCATTCGTTCTGATAGCTCTGTCTTATTTTATGTTTCGTTTTTGTTGCTCCCCATTTGCTATATTTGCTTTATAAATTGAAGGCAATTACATCATTGCATAATTTCTACGAAGTTATACATTTAAGGCAATTCATTGTAGGTTTAATTTTCTACTCCTCATCAATGCATTTGTAGTGTTTGAAGGTTTAATTTTTGTTTAAATAACTGTTTTTGCTCCTGTAATATAAGATTGTTTTAGTTTTAGTCCTCTTAATTATAGTTGTTTTCATTTGGGTCATCTTAATTTTTGGTCTCTATAATTTTTGCATTTTATCTTTTGGTGCTTCCATTAGATTTAATGGTCAAAGCTAACGGTAGGGACCAAAATGAAACAAAAAAATATTATAGGGATGAAAATGAAAAAAAAATATAAAGGACAAAAGGCAAAAACCTCCTATTTTATATGGATGAAAAAGTTATTTAAGCTTAAAAAAAAAAATATATAGGCTCAAACCTAGTTGTTACTTGTTATAGGCTTTTTTTATGCTTGACCTGACCTTTTTAAAAAGCCTGATTTGACCTATTAGCATATTTAAAAACCTATTTTATAATAAAATTTTTAGATAGATATGATGTATCCTTAAATATGCTAATCGATTAATAGCCAATGGAAAAAAAAACTCTACATAAAACAAACTAGAAACTATGAAAATTAAAATCACTACTACTACTAAAGACAACGGGATAAGGGCAAAAATATGCAGGTTAGATGTTACGAAAGATAAAAAGTCATGTTTTAATGTGTTTATATGATATAAGTTTATTTTTAAGGTCTAATATGATCTTTATGAAAACTTATGTAAAAGTCTATTTTTCAATACGACCTCTAAATAGGACATAAATTTATTCTTTAAAAAACTTATAGGCTTAATTCTTTATGTATGTTAACATGCTTAATATTTAAAAAGATAAATAAATATGATTTAATACATTATAAAAAATTTAATAAATAATAATATTAACAAAAAATTAATATTTATATTTACTTAAATAGGGTCGATCTGTTGGGTCTATAAAAAACTTTTTAATGACCTAAAATGTGACTTTTTTAACTAAATAGATTTGTATAGAAGTTTTGACCTAATTTATTTTTTAAAAAAGCCTAACCTAACCTAACCTAACCTGATATAAGTTGAGGCATAAACTCTTGTCGCATAGCCTAATCTATTTCCCCTCCTAGTTAAATATGATTTTCTGAATTTCTTATGGTGTTAAAGAAGGAAAAAAAAAAATCCTCTACTGGTTTTTAAAAATTGCATGAGATCTCAGCCATTCATTAATTTTAATATTTGATAATTTTAATATAGAAAGAATAACAAATGTGCATGAATGATAAGATTTGATAAACTGTACACTCTTTAATTTTTCTCAACCGGAGAGGATGGTGCTCGTGAAAGAGTAACTTAAATGGGAGATGACGAGAGGAGACTCACTGACCTTCCGCATTCTTTACCTACGAAAATGTTGACATTAGCCTAATAAATCAGATATTAGATTTATTTAAGTAACGTGCGTGGAACTATATGACGTGACTAAGTTGAGAATAAATGTGGGTTTACTCAATGGGGCTGCTATTCCCATGCCTTTTTTTTTACTCTTTTCATCCCTTACTTTTACAAAAATGTTGCCAATTAGTATTTTATTCTCATTCTCACTCTCTCTCTCCCACCCTCAATTTATCGACGTAACTGAAACGCATTTCTATTGTGTATATTATAGTGTATCAAACTTTGATACACAACGAAAATGCATTTCTGTTATGCATAGTTCTAAGATACATAATGAAAACGATACACAACAGAAACGTGTGTTTCTGTTGTGTTAATTTTTTAAAAAAAATTCATTAAATATTAATTATGATATAATTTATCCCTTTTAATATTAATCGTATTAATTAAGATATAGATTACTATTTTTTCAAATCAATTAATTATGATACAAATTATCTTTTTAATAGTAATCAAATTAATTGATGCAATTTTAAAAAAGTATAATACAAGTTACCATTTTTAATGGTAATCGAATTAATTGTGGTAACTTGAATATCGTATATTTTTTAAAAGTGTATATAATCAATTTGATTACTATTAAATAGTAATTAAATTAATTATGATGTAATTTTAAAAATATATAATACAAGTTATCATTTTAATAATAATCAAATTGATATTGTACTTTATCGTATATTTTTAAAAGTATATCATAATTAATATTTCAATTAATTTTTTTTCAAAAAACTTAACACACAAAAATGCATTTCTATTGTGTATGAAGGCACACTCCCTTAACATAATGGAAACACATTTCTGTTGTGTTTTTGTACAACAAAAACGCGTTTCATAAGGGTATTTTCGGAAAAAAAAAACAAACACTATATAGAATGAAAAAAAGCAAAAAAAAAAAAAAAGGGTGGAATAGCAGCGTCCTTACTCAATTGATTCAAAGGGCCCAATTAGTGCTCACAAAAAAAAAAAAAAAGTGGACTCAATCAGTTTAAGG